>PQWD01008991.1:0-28620 GCA_019425675.1 Leucinodes orbonalis | reverse complement strand
ACAAATTATGAAAGCCAACATCTTTCCGCTTTTTCCGGAAGCAAAAAGTGTTTGGAAGATAGTACATATTACCTTTTTAGTAACCGCCACAAGCTTTTAGTAAAACTGAAAACCCTTTTTCAGGTCTGAAATCAAATACTACCTAGAGCACATGCTGAAATTACGCAACGGTGAAATCGACTTGTCGGACCGCAGTGGTATACAATTGGACAGTACATATAACAACGTGAGTTGTCGTCAACTCACTGACAATCAGATCGTAAGCTTGGTGCTGTATGAGATAGAGAAGAAGTATCACTTCAGCGGCGACGGTATATGGTCCACCCAAGAAGGTCTGAAGGCTGAGGCGCAAAAGTCTTGACAGTTGATGGGATGTCGGTAAAAATTTAAAGCGTTTGTCCTCCTTTAACCTCTGCAGTTATGTATGTGCAGAGACAAAAATGGGATTTCTTCTGTGTCTGAATACGGACAGTCAAAAAATTACCAGTTTCCGTGGAAGTAAAAGTGACACTTTATTTTCGTTGCATTCATCGACCTCCTTAGATAATCACTAACTAGATGCACAACTCCAATGGAAATCTGCCCATCGCGTCGGTTGGGCAGATTTTTATTCAGTATTACCTACCTCGCTCGCTCGCAGCTCATCGTGTGTCATAATGACAAAGTTTGCTATCAAGAATTGTAAAAATAACTCGAGAAACGTGCTCAAAAGGGATGGTGTATCACATTTCAGATAAGTAAAATTCAAATAAATATTTAATATATTTTTATATATTTCATTTCATGTTGTTTTTTATAATTTTAGTATTTGAGCACTAAATTAATCGAATAATAATAGTACGAAATAGTAGCACTGCCCTCGCAACATTCTCTCGTTTTCGCGCAACAAGTGAATCATATTTTAAATAAAGCGGGAGCGAGATCATATTTTATTCGAATTCCGACGCATCATACAGGCGGCTAGAATACAGAAATAGCTCGTATTTTTTATACGTCCATGAGTGGAGTAATTTTTTTCTTATATACTAGTGCGGTGTCGTAAAGTTATTAAGTGTATAAAGGTTTTTGGTTTCAAGAACGAACTATTTAACGTATTCAATCACACATGAACGAAATATGAAGAATATAACTACGATGTGAGCTAGTCAATTGTTTATCAAATATTTATCGAAATCCTGCACATACAATCATGGATCCGCTTTTGTGTAACGTAAAGTGGTCGTAAAGATATTATAATGGCAAAATTTATTTTTTTAATTTATTAGGTACTTGATATTTTTTCAGTTTCCCACGGAACGCCGTTTGATGTTTTTAATGGAGTTCTAATATAGCGAGACCTCGGAAAGAAAAATTTTAGGCCAAAAAAGGATCTGTTTACATATATGTCTGGGTATTTGTAAAGTTTTACAAATTACCCAGACATATAAACAGATCCTTTTTTGGCCTAAAATTTGTAAAACTTTACTAATACCCAGGCATAATATACAGATACTCACGTATTAACCTCTCCACTCCTGCCTATATTCTATCTCGATAAGCTCTCGATGTGTGAATTAAGATTTGAATAGCTCGCATTGTCATGATAGTAGTGTGCTCGTGCTTTTGATTTTGTACCCTTTTTGTGATGTGTTTAGGTCAAAATTTTAATGAATAATTCTATGTTATAAATATAACAATAACTTTACGTATGTATAGTGCGGCTCCGACACTTTTTGATTAACGTTTCTTCGTGATTATGCATCTAGATAGTTTATTATTTATCTAAGTTGACCTGTTATACAAAAAACCCCTTTTTGTTTTTTTTGTGTATTTCAGTGTACAATAAAGAATTAAATAAATAAAAAAGTTACTGAAATTTGTTACATTTTTTAATGATAAACATTCAGACAAACTTGCAAAACATTTATGAATTAATATCAATGTATAGGTATAGACGTATAAAAAGACGGACGGAGTCTCGCTAACAACACAAGGTTGTCATAATTCGGCCAATTTTTGTATGTAAACCGCAAAATATGAAGACATTTGTCACGCAACTGGCAACAGAGCTATAGATTGTTAGGAAAAATCTAAACAAGATCATGGCCTGTGTTGTGAAATGATGCAAAAACCGCAATGAAGAAAAGGAAAACAATACAGAAACCATAGTAAATGAACAATCCGATGACATATAAGTTCACAGCACTTAAGCAGTTATTACACTCTTTCACACTGTCTAAATGTCAAATAAATAAGGTCAATATTATGCTGGCCACACTAACGTTTAACACCCATTGACGCCATAATTTATTGAATCATTACTGAATGAATAAAAGGTAAAGAAAAAAGATGGTGAATGAACAATTGCATCCCACAAGCATGGTTCTGTAACCATGTGTTCTAGAACCTCAAAAAACGCAATGTAGCCATAGTAAATATTATTTTGAACGCCGTTGAAAAATAATCGCGTTTATGTGGTGGCTACACCTGACGTTAACGCCCATCAACGCGAAATTTTAATAGCATTACCCGTTAGTGTGTCAATATTATTACAGATCGAGTGTCTGCAGATTAATGAGTGTAATGTGCTTCAAGCACACGATTGTTTATGCGATAAACGCAGCGTTTATATTATATAAACGCTGCGTCAGGGTCCGATCACCGGACTAGGGCGCATGTTGACTGGGTCCAATTACTTTGGACATCGTATCACAGTGAAATTGTCATATAGTGTGTTTTTACTGTCTTTTTGTCATACTTGTGTTGCGATGTGCAAAAATAATAAATTATTTCTTTCTTTCTTTCTCTATAAAACAACCGCGTGCTTAAAATCAATTAATCATAGAAAACAACTGACATTTCGCGGATACATTTTTATATTAATGACAATCCATCCGTATTTTATTCCATGTGTATAGGCAATTTTGTTAATATAAACTCGTTATGTTTGTGCTCACTCCGTGCTACAATTAAACATAAGCTTTAAAATATAATAATCTTAATAACCTGTACATATAATATGATGTAAATAAAAGCACTGTTGTAATGATTGGGGGAAAATGAAATAAAAGACGTTACTTAAGCACTTTGGTATATTTTATTTTTCTTCCGTTTTTCCTATTAATTTTATATAAAATATTTGGCTTATTGCTTCAAAAAACTTAACATACAAATATAATCTCGAATCTTAATTATGCACGTCCCTATAATTAGAATATATTCATCATTATATTAATGTACCCTGCTTTAATAATAATAAGTTTTCAGAATTTTAATTTTTAGAAATTTGTTTAGTTATTTCTGTGTTTTTTGTCTTTTGACCAAATATTTTATTATAGTGGAGAACTAAGTAGGGAAGAGATCAGGGAATACATATTTTTGTATGCGATAGTAAATATATATTTACTAGTTATAAACTAGGCAATAAAACTTTAACCTACATGCACTCTTATTATATAAATAAAGCATCAATTTGGCACTATTATTCACGTAAATAGATTGTTATTTACAGAAATTATGAATGACATCAAAAGACAATATGCAGGCTCATGAACTATGAACAAATATGTCATATATGTGAAGTTATAGATACCTACTTATTGCGTATTACGCAACTACTCACCATTGCATAGCAAATAGGAAAACTATTATTTCAGTATAAAAAACCCTTACATAATAACAAACTTCATAAAATATTTGTATAACCTACACATACCTACGTAAGCAAATTATTTATGTATAAACGTTTCTTCAGTCCACTAGTGTAGACTTGAGAGAAAATAAGGCACAAGGAATGCACGAGAAGTGAAGTTATTTTCTTTATATAATTACAAAAAGGTGTTAAACCTAAGGATACATACTTTCAAGAGCACTCGTGATAGTTACTATCATGTTTTACATATTATTGCAAATTTCCCTACGGAATCACAACAATGTAACACAAATTTCAACTTATTTACCAATATTCTAATTACTTATCGTTACTTCGACCGTATGGCCTGCAAGCTCACACATACCGATTCTAAAATACATAAAATTAAATAATTTACGAATAATTGTCTTATAATAAACTATTTCAAAAATTAAATGCGTAAATCTTCAATTGTTGGGATTCCAATAACATGGCTGCGCAGCGATCGTAAAATTAGTGGAGTTGTAATACTCCTTTTCGAAATTACACCCAACCTTAAGATAATTTCGAAAAGGAGTATTTCAATTCAAAAAAGGGGGCAGAGCAGTGTATGCCTGGCCAGAAGTGGGTTCCATCTTGACGACCACCGGCTGAGCTAGTTCTCCGTGCCTCTCCAATTCGTAGTGTTTCTCGTGGGGGACCATCCCACACTTGTCATAGTCTTCAGGGGGTGGGGCGTATCTTGGGGGCTCTTCTTGCAACGCGCACGCGGCGTATTTGTCCTCGTGGTCGTGCGCTCTGTACTCGAGCTTTTCCTCATGGGAGTGTGGCTCCATCTGCGGCGAGTGCGCTGCCATCATTGGGTAATCTCTGACGCCGAGAGGCGGTGGGCTGCCTTCACCGTATTCGTATGAGTGCCGCGGTGCGAACATTTGTCCATCGTGCCCATTCAGCACTGTGGTGTAAGAGTAAGCCGGTTGAGCATTGAAACCAGGATAGCCGGTGCTGCTTGACGAGAGTAAATGATGCGAAGATAGCTCGTACGAGTGTTGGTAAGACCAGGAGTCGGCGGGTGCTGACAGGCCGTTTTGAGGGAACGCTGGTAGGTTGCCGCCGATGCCGGTGAAGCCTCCGCCCAGGGTGGTGGAGCTGGGCGAACTGGAGCCGATGTACCCAGTCTTTCTTGGTGGTTCGCGTTTACGCCATTTCGCTCTTCTGTTTTGGAACCAAACCTGCAAATATATATTTTTGCAATAAATTAATCATCCTACTTCATAAAATAAAGAAGTCAAACACTTGGAGTTAAAAAAAATCAGAGCTTAATCATGATTCAAAGTACATCCCTCGCTTTATATTTATCCTCCAAATATGAGGCCAATTCATTAATCCAAAAATTAAATAAATATCTTTAATATTAACTGGTAAGATATTTCGCCGTTGGCTTGTGATCATCATTGCTCTCACAGCTTCACCGAGCGAGTAGTGAACGCAAGTGCTTGTCTCAGTTACATTAAAGAACACGAGAATGTTTAGGATCGATGTGAAAAACTTTGGTTATACACCAATATTGTAAAATGCAGAGCATGTAACGATTACCTGAACATATATATAGGTTGATACTTTCTACACTATGGTGACGGCTGATTATATGATAAATACTGTTGCACCACCCCTATGATAAACATTTACTTACAAGAGATAGGTAGTTAGTAGGTTTTGAACATACGGAAATGAAAACGTGGTCGCTTACTATTGGCCTCTTAAATAGGCTCAAGGTTGCTCAACGTGCTATAGAGAGGTCTATGTTAGGTGTTTCCCTACTCGATAAGATTCGTAACAAGGATATCCGTAGGAGAACTTGTGTGACCGACATAGCCCACAGGCAGTGGGTAGAGCATATAGTGCGTAGAACCGATGGCCGATGGGGCGGAAAGGATCTCGAGTGGCGTCCGCGTAACGGAAAACGAAGTGTAGGCCGACCCCAACCAGATGAAGGTGGTAGTAGCAGATGGATGTCAACTGCAAGGGATCGGTCCGCGTGGAAATTATTAGGGGAGGCCTTCGTTCAACAGTGGACGTTCTAGGTTGTAATGATGATGAGGTATAGTTTTTTTTTATGTTATCAAGTGTATAGGACGGTTCAGACGCTCACCTGATAGTTCGTGATACACCTGACCATGACAGAGCGGCATTAAAAGAAACCAATAACTAATACACAGTTAATATTTTCCATCAATGCCACACTGCCCCCGTCACTCGAGATAACAGATGTTAGGTCTCTTATACCCGGTTATTTCACTAGCTGATAAAATCTAACCTTTTATTCTGTAAGAAGGTGTTTCGGTTAATCGCTTCACTATAGGAGCGTCGGTGGCTCAATGGTGTGGACTGTCGCCTCCTACCGGTAGGGCTGAGGTTCAAATCCTGCCACGTACCAATATGATTTCGAATTTTCGAAAAATATATGTACGTTATCCGACGCTCTTACGGTGAAGGAAAATATCGTGAGGAAACCTGCGCACGCCTGCGAAGAGATTCAAAGGTTGTCCGTGAAGTCGTCCAACCCGCACTGGGCCCGTGTGGACGACTAAGGCCTAACACACCCTATACGGGTAGGCTCGTGCCCCTCGGTGGAGACATTTAATGAGCTGATGATGATAGGACCTTAATCTATTTACTATGTCAGGTGCGATTATATATTGTGCCTACTAGGAACATTAACATTAATATCTTATTTAAGGGTAATAATACGGTAGGATTTTACCTGTACTCGTGATTCGGATAAGTTAAGTTTAAGAGCCAGCTCCTCTCGGGCAAACACGTCCGGATACGGCGCCCTTTCAAACGCCCTCTCCAGTTCTTCTAATTGGTACGCTGTAAACGTGGTCCTGTAAATAATGAAACATTATTTAGTAAGTACTTACACTGATAACTTGTATCACGAAAGTTTATCCCGAAGACCCAATAATGTAGACAATAAAAATATATTGTATGTATTCAACCAAACTAAAAATGTTATCCTGTCCTTATATTGTGTACCCTTTCTCATATAACATGCCTACATACATAGGATGGACCTGCATACCTTGCTAGTTATACATTATGCTTATGTTATAAATTATTGAGTATGCTATCGGAAGCAGCTGCCTTGCTGCCTACTATGTACCTAGTGGAGAATATAGTAAAACAAGCCGAAAGCCACCCTGCCGAATAGTTAACGACTCACAAAAATTATTGGAGGAGGTCCTGGTCAACCTTGACAGTTTGGACTAGATTTAAGAAAGAAAGAAAAAAATCTTTATTCAAATAAATCTGATACAGATACTTTTAAATCGTCAATTCTTATAATTATTTTTTTTAATATCTACCACCGGTTCGAATAAGTAGGATCTTCGAGAAGAGTCGGTAAGAAACTCAAGTTACTCTTTTAAACTTTTTATATCAGTGGTTACAGAGTGTTGTCATTTACCTACCTATTTATTAAAGTCTAAACGGTGAAAACTCTACAATTTTTTACATCTATCCAAAGCCGACTGGGCTGTCGAAGAAGTTGGTCATTCGACAAATCATTAGAAGCAATGGTTTCGAGCATGTTTTATTTTTATAGTTATGTATGAATCACTATGAAATCAATTTGAAGTGCCTTTTTGTTCGTCAATCTTAGCTTAAGTTACAATATATTACTTTTATATCATACCAAGCAAATTTAAAAAGTTTTTTTTGTTCTCTCTCTGTCTTGCAGTCCACTGCTGGACATAGGTCTCACCCTATAGGCCGTATAACCCGGTCCTCGGCTTTGCTCATCCAACCTTTTCAATCCAATTTTTCTGCTTGGACCAAATCGCGTTAATATTACTTATTATTGTAATACAATAGGTATAGAGTTCACCTGGTCCTGTATCAATTTTATTCAAGATACCGTAATTGAGGAATCTCATTACAAATTCAGAAATAAATTGCGTTATCGCTGACAACACATCTACCATCTGACGCGTGCAATATGGCTGCGGGCGGAGCGCGCGCAGAAATTGATTGAGCGTGAAACTAAATTCACCCTTGGGGCTCGCCATCTCTAATTGCCTGCCAATTGACTCCACAATATACTGGCGCTATCATTAATAATTCCATACATCGCATCTCTATAAATTAGGTTGTTTATAGTTCTTTTTATGCAGTAGTTTATACTTTAGATTTTAAACCTATCTTTCCGAGGCAGAGTCACTACTCCCGTGGTGCATTCTATAAGACTCAACTCAAAGAGACTCAAAGTCTGGGAACATTAATGATTTTGATGACTGTACTTGTTCCAATTTCAATAGTTTCTCCTTCGTATAAAGTCTCCTTATAACGATGTGCAACATAACGCAGCATTCGTTACTTTTTTTGTTTCCTCTTCTAACACAATTGGGATCAAAAAACTATAAGAAAGGTTACATTTAGATGTTAACCTTTAAGGTTCCTGCAACTTTATTAGAATAAAATGCATCAACAAACAATCTGTTCGAACTAACATTTAGAGGTCAGTAGTTTTCATAACTTAATAAAAATTCCATACATCGCATCTCTATAAATTAGGTTGTTTATAGTTCTTTTTATGCAGTAGTTTATACTTTTGATTTTTAAACCTATTTTCTTCCGAGGCACGAGTCAACCTCACTTGCCCGTGGTGCATTCTATAGACTAATCAAAGAGACTCAAAGTCTGGGCGACCATTATGGATTTTGATGACTGTACTTGTTTCCAATTTCCAATAGTTTCTCCTTCGTAGTAAGAAGTCTCCTTATAACATTGGTTGCAACATAACTGCAGCATTCGTTGACTTTTTTTTGTTTCCTCTTCTACACCAATTGGGAATCAAAAAGACTATAAAAAGGTTACATTTAGATGTTACCTTTAAGGTTCCTGCAAACTTTATTAAGAACTAAAATGCATCAACAAACATCTGTTCGAACTAAAATTTAAGAGGTCAGTAGTTTTCATAACTTATAACACCCTAATGTCATTGTATTATCAATGCATGCAATGCATCTGAAACTTATTCTATATGGCCGCTTTATGTTAGGGTTCTTACGTTTCATTAGTCACACGGGTCAGCGAGCTTCATTCATGAAAATAAATGATCTTTTCATTAAGGAATGGGCTATTCACACGAGCTGGTACTAGGTACTATAAATTTAAATGGTGTTGCAATGACTCTATGCTGATGCACAGCTTCCGTATGGCTGCCCTCGTACACGGTCTTAACAGTATAAAACTTAACTACTCATGTAGATACGGTAAATTTTTCGACACATAAACTAGTAATTTATCTTACATTTTAACTTCAAATATTGCAGCTATAGTACCTACAAGACTCATCTTCTAATTATGATACTGATTTAACCTACCTATAGGTAGATATCGCAAAAACAATCCAAATATTAAATGAACTTGCCAATTTAATAAGAAGATACTGCCCTGGAAACCATAGCTGACGATAAAAGAAAACAAAATTAGCATGACTTCGAAGAATTGTGTTACCTTTTTCAAAATAATTATTGGTATGTTTCATTGTTATCGGTTCTACTTGTTCTGCTTTATTTAAATACCTATAAACCATTAAAAGAAATACAAAGATATAAATAATACCCGATTTATATAGAATAAAATACATATTATGCTACGGTGGGAATGAAAGTAATAATTTAAATAGTACTTGCATCATACATAGATAGTGACTGTATAAATAATCTTCATTGAGTGATGACAGACGTCACGACACGGCAGCCCTAATCCCCCGGTCCCTTGATGTAGACGAGATGATGCGATAAGGCAATTGGCTCCCTGCCGTCATACGGGTAATTAAACTCGAATATGACGCCGCCTCAAATTATGTACCGGGAAGTGGAGGCGCCTGCATCAAGTGTTTTATTACGTAACAACAATATACACACAAGTTGTCACAAAGAGCCGTTGCCCGAGTAAGGGTCCATTGAAGTCGCCTTAAAGATTGCAACATAGATTAAAAATCAAGATCCTTTTAGTGTTGAAATAACTTTAAGGAAGCGGGAGTTCCAAAACTTTTTTAGAAAAATGTTAACGATTGTATATAATATACCACTACCTAATTTACCTACTCCTTTTTTATGCTGTGGACATGTTTTTAAATGGAGTGAAAAATGTCACGTCACATATCTATGGTAGGTAATACATTGTGTCGGTTTTACTGGCGGTCAAAGGGCTAAGTGGGTTCAAAGAGTCAGAGACGGGGTAAGGATGTGGGCCTTCGATCATAATTATAAACTTGATCGCAGGCCGCCTACGTCCTCACGATCCAAGAGGCCTCGCGCCTAGATGGCCCATAAACTCAAATATAGATATAATTACTCATCATGTCTAGCATTATATAAATAAAAAATGTCAATACTAACTGACCTAACCACATTCATTTTATAAAGAAAAAAGCTGTAGAGAAGTTTGCATTTTTTTAAATAAAAATTTGAGTATCGTACTTTATTTTTCGCAAGTCGCAATTTAGCTAATCCGTCCTGTTTTTATTATTTTTACTTCTCTTTAGAGGATTTGGGCTTCGATTTGATAACTCCTTCCCCGGACTTCTTCTCAACGAGTTTCGGCTCGTTGGTGATGGGTCGAATATGATGCCCGTAATGTTACGAGTAGTAATTGAAGTGATAAGAAAAAGAAATAACTACTCTATAAGTGAGAAATAGATATTTTTTGTGTCATTTAATTAAACGTGTGGTTTATCAAAATGAAAATGAATGAAAATGAAAAGTGTTTATTCAGTTTAGGTCCTTAAAGAACACTTATGAATGTCAAATGAAGCTACCACTGGTTCGGGAGGTAGTTTTCCACTGAGAAGAAAACTAAATGAAGTAGGTTGAAATCTCAAATATTATAAATTAGGCCATATTGCCAACGTATTGATAAAAGCACCAATTACCAAAAATTAAGCAACCATAATCACTTTTCAACAGTACCTACACTAATATTTATTTACATTCCAAACATAAACAAAAATCATAGAAGTTTAGCAGACTAATAAATATACAAAACATTGCATTAAACTGATAATATCATTATCACCCACTTTACCATGCCAGTATTATTTTCCCCAATAAAAAACATCGAACAAAACAAACCATCTGTTGCAAACGCTTTTAAAAAATCATCGAATTAGTTATGCAAATATTATAGTGGGGTGCTCATCGCGGGTTGATCTGGTTCGAGAGAGGGGTGAGCCGGACGAAACCTGTACGGTCGGCGCGTGCCGCCGCGTGACTCAACAATGTGTTACTTTCTAATTAACTTTACTTTTTATTGCTGATGTAAGACTGATCATTGATTGATTATATGATCTTTTGATGAAGTGAAGTAGATTATTATTTGTTAATAGCTTGGTCTAAAGAAACAGCCATGATCAGAATACTGTAGACTTGACATTCGAATCCTAGGCCTCTCCTCATTACTTTGAAAGAAAGAAAGAAAGAAAGAAAGAAAAAAATCTTTATTCAAATAAATCTGTTACAGATTCTTTTGAATCGTCAATTGTTATTATTATCATATTTTTTGTGACTATTCGTTTATTCGTTCGTTCGTTTCGTTATTTCGTCTTAGTTGTGGAGTTTCCCACCAAATTGGACCACGGACCGTATTACGAGTTGTTTAACAGAATAACAAACATACATTGCAAGTTAAATAAAAGCTTATAAAAAGGGTTGGTATTAGGCCACATTTTTCATTATGAATCAACAGTTGATTCAGCCAACAAACTACGTCAGTTTGGATGATTACTAAAAAAATAAGGTAATAACCATTAGTTTGTTGTTTGGCAAGATTTAAAGGTAATTACCATTAGGTTGTTGTTGATTACCAAGTTCACCCCGAAATATATGTATTATAGGTCTTAGTATACAGGTTTTTTTAGCCATAAGTGAACGGGACGGTCGATGTGGTTCAAGCATTTATAGCATATACCTATATTAATTCAATAATTGAAAATAATTACTTGGTCCCACACTTAGGTCCTTATATTCAAACAGACGGTGTTTATGTCACTCTTAAAAAAATAAACAAAAGTAAGCAAATATTATATGACCCAATAAGGTCTAAAAATCATTATATACTTCAGTCTCACTGTCAAATAAAAAAAACTTCGATTTAAAAAGATTATGAACATTCATTGTTTGCTTTATATGCGATATTAATAATGAAATCAATTTGGCAAGCGTGGTAATAATTAGTGAAGATGCATTATGAGATATTAATTAGCTATCAACTGGAATAATTTTGAGTCGAAACTCCACGCTCACTAAATTTCGTAGTAAGGAGCTTTCTCGTAACGCATCATCGTAGCAACATCGACGTTCATGCTACGGTATAAAATTTATTTATGCATAGTTCGCTTGTATTATTTTTATAAAATAACGTAAACTAAGTATATGGACCTAAGGTTAGATCTGTTTTTCAAACTACATTGTCATTTAATCTTTACTAATAAATCCGTGATTATTTCATAAAGCTAGTATAGAGAATGAGGTAGGTCATTCAAAAATAAATTCAATTTAACTTGATATAGAACACTAAAACATGTTCTTAAACTTTCAGGTAATGGAATTCACTAATGGTGGGTCAGCACCCATCAAGAAATAACAAATAGTTTTGAATTGAATACTTGTACTTTAACCTTTTAATTTGAATAATATGTAACATACCTCGTCTTTTTCTTCTTTATTCCATTATTGTCGTTCTTCTTTTTGTCACTTTTCTTTGTGGAAGTCGGCGGCGGTGGCGGAGGCGGGTGTGCTGCTGTGGACTCGACCGCTTGCAGCATCAACGGCTCCTCCTTCCGCTTCTCCGGCGGCGGGAACACAGGCTCGTCGCGGTACTGGAGTTCTCCCGCCGCGCCGACCACCACTTGCACGTGGCGGTCCTTGCCGAACTCCGCAAACATGTGGTCCTCGAAGGGCGGCTGGTCCGGCGCCTCAAAGGCGCAGTCATAGCGGCCGGGCTCGCACACGTACATGTAGCCGGCGGTCGGCGGCGGGTGCGCACCCGCTACCTCCGCGCCCGCTTCGCTCGACTCCGTCGCGCCGGCTCGCACTGCCCGCTCACAGATAACGCCACGGAGCGTATTAAGGACCACGGGATCGACGAACGCGCCGTACGTATCCTCGTCAACGTCCCGGTTAAATGGCTTTAATCAACTTTAACGAACTAACCGAATTTGCTCTACGGTTGGTCAATTTATATTACCATAATACGTCTCGACGCGCTGGAGTTGAGCCAATGGGTAGTGCGGTCGAGTGCGACGGCTGAAATGAGTGGATTCGTATTTTGGGCTATAGTGAGCGGTAGGAGGTGAGAGATTGCAATGCGAGGGGCAGTCGTTTACGTCCGTACGGAGGCCGGGAGGGGACCAATGGCGGCGCGGCGCGGCTCCTCCCCCAGCCCCGGCGCCCTCGCGCCGGCTGCGGGCTCAGCTCTGTCTTCAGCACACGATGCGGGATTCCCACAAACTCACCCGATATTTTGTTTGCCCCAACATTATTGTGGGGCGAACGCCCACATCATTATTTTGAAAATCCGTAACGTTGCTTTGTGAATCGGTATCAACACCACTCATATGTCTGTTCCATGATTTATAGCCGTGGGAAAATCTCAGTTTGGAATAGCCAATTATTGTCTTGAAAATTTGTAAATTTCTTTTTATATATTTTTGCTGAAGGTAATGCGACAAATTATGTACACATTATCGTTAACATTACCTGTTTTAACATAACCGTGATAGTATCTATATATTGAATGCACTTGGCTAGTATGAGGAGCCCAAAGACAACGTCGAGGCGCGCTGCCGCGGCCACTGCGCACGCGCAATGCTGCAGCCTACATGGCTTTAATTATTAATTAACAGTTATTGCTGGGGATTATTAATAAAACATTCGCCCTGACTATTGGCACTTAGATTAGCGCCGAGGGAGTAATGGCGCATTTCAACAATTTCGGTTGTTATTTAATTGAAGTCAATTTAGATGATCAGAGTCTATTTAGGTTGGTGCTCGCCAGCGGGATCTCTGCTTCATTGGGCTTATTGGAGACTTTCAGACAGCACGAATTGCACTCGCTGATGCACTTCTCGTCGCATTCGCATGTTGTGCCTGTTTGGGATATGGGTCACGGTCACTGTGGGTTTGATTTTATGATCTCTGAGGGTTTGGCGGCCGCATTTACCTCTATGGTGATAGTGAAATTGAAATTAAGTGTTGTGAAGTGTTTGTCCATAAGTGAGACGAAGGAAATGTCAGTACCTCTGAGCGAAACTGTGCCAAGTAGACTCTCGCTCTAGTTATACGTGATGGTGACGTGTTGAAATGGCCGAAACGTTTGTTCCGTTTGCCGCACCTTTGAAAGTGTATGTTGTGTAATAATGGTTTTTTTTTATAATACAGGTTAGTTTTTATTTTTCATAAAATTAAACCTAATAAAAATCTAATTATCTTCACGATAGAATATTAAAGATACAAAAATATCCAGTTTTATGGTTACCACCGGTTGATGATAAATCTTATAATTTTGTTTATAATAAGGTATGTTTCTATAGACTGGCCACTTACGCGGTAGTTTTTTTTATTATGATTAAATAATTAGGCAGTGGATAGAAATAAACCGCTTTTTAAAATGTAAGAAGTATCTGAAAGCACCACTTTATTTTTTTCACTTTACTTTATTTTTTAAACCTATTGTTACATTTTATAAGCTGAAGCTACGAAGACGCACGAACCGTAACTCAAGGGTTTTCCGTAGCAATAACGGCGTCTTCGTAGTTGCTACGACGATCGTGCTTCAAATTTCACGTCTGTCTTTCGATACTATTTAAATAGTCAATTAACGGGAAAAATCGTAACTACTTGATCCGGTAGCCGATAAGACGACAGTACTTACAGTTTATTTCTTAAGACGTCACACACAAACTTGAGATATTGGCTTCGTACAAATAGCAATCCATATTAATTACCGCTCGGACCCCAAACTACCGTGATGATCATCTATTACATATAAATAAAATTGGATTATGTGTTTCTAATATTGAAATATCCAGTTTTAACTTCATGCATGTGTATATACTAGCTTCTGCGTGCGACTTCTTCCAAATGGAATAGTTACTTTGGGCTAACGCTAAATTTGACCCGCCACTTCTTTTATATATGTGACGTAAAACTGAGAAGCCTTCTAAGATATTCATTTTAATCGAATGATGCACAGAGTATTTTGTTTAAATCAAATACTCGTGATGATATGCGTATTTATTTCGATAACTATTAATATCATGTGTATAAAAACACTTTCGCAAGTAATGCTTTATTTTACGACAAATTTGGTTCACAAAAAATAGTTATAGTGAGCTTACTTTAAAAGATAGACAAATGCTCTTACGGACTTTGTTTTAGCACTTTTAAAGGGAAATAATACTGTCACATGACTTTTGCGAAACTTTAACCGTTAAGACAGCGCAGCTTCAGCTGCATAAATTATGCGCTATGAAGTAGGAAAAAACCCCCCGATTGTGAAACATTCGTCCTTGCTGCTCTGCTCCTATTGACCTAAGCGTGAAGATATATAGCATGAAGCTTTCTTCGATAAATACGCTATCTAATACTGAAAGAATTCCAAATCAGTGTAGTAATTCATGACATTAGCACTATCAAACAAACTATTCAGCTTTACAATATTGGTATACGGAGCATACCTACACCTAAATAGCATTTTATATTTTTTTGTCTGTCTGTTTGTTCCGGGTTAGCTCTGAAATGACGTGTTCGATTTTGGCGAAACGTTTACTGGCAGCTAGCCGATGTAATAAGAAAAAACTAAGGCTACTTTTATTTTTGAAAAATAAAGTAATGTACAAACGCACGGTACGCTGTTCACGTCGCGTGAGCTGCTTTCAACGTGTTATGACAAAGCGATTTGAATAAAATATGTCATGAAGTTAGCTGACACCCAACGCATAGGCTACGTTTTGCTAATAATATCTTATATAATTATATATCGCGGGTAACACCGCGGGGCAAAACTGGTTTTTACATAATATAGTTTATTATTTTAATTCAAAGGAGGTTTGAGAGTGATATTCTAGCCATAACTTGAAGCGTAGCATCATACTTAGTTTTTACTGATTTCAATACATTATTTAACCCTCAATAATGTATTTAAATTAGAGGTTTTGACATATTGTAAAACGAAGCTCAGTTAACTATTCCATGAGACTAATTTTTACCTAGCTGATATTAACGGAATCATGTTTTCTAGATTTTTAGTATCATAAAATATTACTAAATTCTACAACTAAGAGCTAAGGAAACTATGTATTAGAGTCTTTAAAAAATAATGAAAAATTTAACAAATAACCCGACTGCTAAAAATGCCAACTGTATTTTTTTTGCAAAACGCTGTTCGAAATCCGCTATTTTGAATGTTAATACTTTTATTGTACCCAGTGACACTGAGTGACACACGTGCCATAGCACGTTGAAGACAAATCCAACGACGTCTCCTAATGTCAAAATCCATCTAGCCATTAAGGCTAACTACATACGTATAAAAGCTCAAAACATAACCCTTTTACAGCAGTCGGGTGAAAACCAACAGTTGTACAACTATGATTATTTAGACTATCTATATATTGAGCCGAAAAACTCAATATATAAAAAAAAGAGACGATTAGTACGAGTATTTGTATTTTTAAATCTCTTTATCATAAGTGTTTTATACATGTTGGTAAGGTTAGGTTACAACTGTGACCTGAACAATCCGCGAACCAAGCGAGCGAAGAGGCAGAATATATTTTATATTATAATATTCTGAACAACGACTTTACTGCGTCATCTATGTACACAAAAATTTACATGTATTTTCAAAAAAGTCAGATAATCATAGTTTGAACACTAGGAACAAACACAAACTTGCCGTTCCAAATCTTAGATTGCATAAGGTTGGGAACTCATTTGTGGGATTAAGCATTAAAATATTTAATAAGCTACCACAAAATGTAATTGATTTACCCCTGCATAAGTTTAAGTCTCATGTAAAGTCGATTTTAATAAAAAAAGCTTACTATAGTATTGAAGATTATATAAATGATAAAAACTCATGGACATGTTGATTTCCACGCCTGCACTACTTTTGTTTTTTTTTTGGTTATCATCTATTTAAATTTATATAATACTTAACTGGTTAATAGTACTTTTGTAGATTATTATATTTTTACCAATACTTAATATGATAAAAATTTAAAATATAATTTGCTTTATATAATTATTTTGATTACAAATGAATCTGTATTCAACACATTTTTTTGAAAAGAGTAACTACTAAGTTTCTTGCTGGCTTTTTCTCAGTGGAAAACTACCTCCCGAACCAGTGGTAGCTTCATTTGACATTCATAAGTGTTCTATAAGGACCTTAACTGAATAAACACTTTTCATTTTTCATTTTGAATGTCTGTATTTTACATGCAAAACACCTTACTCTACTATTAAAAAATCACATTGTTCAGTTTTCAAGTAGTTATCACTCTACATCAGGGGATGAAGACTATTTAACTAACCACTACTACTGATGTTTATATTATTCGTACTGGCTTTTGGGTGTGACTTCGTCCGCGTGGGTTAGTTACTTTGGGCTAGCGCTTACTTTAACCTGCTACTTTGTTTACAAAGGTGACTAAAAACAGCGACTCCTAAGATATTCATTTAAATCAAATGATGCAAATGATTGAGTATTGATTTACATCTGTGAATACATTTATCAATAAAATTTATTTTGTCCAATTATATCCATGTTTTCTTTCAAAAAAACATAAAGCGCAAAACAAAGTAATTGCATGGAATCGTAATTTCGATGTAGGTACATTGATTTATTAATAATTTTGCAAACTGAAACTAGCGTTGAACCAAAGATATGGGTAACAAAAATTCGATGTAATATTATTTCTTTAAAAGGAAATAAATAAAGAAAATAGTAATGTACAGAGTTTGTAGATAAATTTATATTCGAGGAAATATAATAATTATACAATTATCGTAGATGTATCTGACCTAATGCTAGGATTATGTAAAAAATTTTTGAAAAAGTTCTGCGAGTCGTTTTATGGGTAATAAAAATCGTTGAAAGAAATTGCGATAAAATGATGGGTTCACATGAATTTGGTATGCAGCGGTCAAAAATCCATGGTTAAACTTACTATGTGGTGTAGTTTGATGAGCGCATGGTTTGAAATCCAGAGGCCGTGGGTTCAAATCCCGCGAGGTCACTTTTCGGTCGGTAGTCGGCGTTAGGATAATAGTATTTAACAACCGCATGGGTTACGGCCCAGCCTCTTCATGGCTGTGCTGTGTGAGAAAACCCACACAGTACAGTCATCAAGCCATTAATTAGCATGAATTGTCCCTGCAGTGGTAGACTTAGCTCGGCAGCTTATGCTGTTAGGAAAATAAGGCTCTTGACTGATGTCGAAACAGCGAGATTGGTATATTTTAGTTATTTTCATAGTATAATGTCATATGGTATATTATTGTGGGGCGCAGCTGCTGACATACATAATATTTTTGTACTACAGAAAAGAGCTGTCCGTGCCATTTACAATCTTAGACCACGGGATTCTTTGAAAGAGCTTTTTAAAGAAATAAATATATTGACAGTCGCATCGCAATATATTTTGATAATATAATGTACGTACGTAAGAATATCCACACTTTTGAAAAAAACAGTGATCATCATAATTTTAACACTAGGAATAAAAACAAACTTGCTGTTCCGAATCTTCGTCTTCACAAAGTAGGGAAATCTTTTGTCGGAAATTGTATAAAGTATTTTAATAAAGTGCCACAAAACATTGTTGATTTGCCCTTGCATAAGTTTAAAGCTTTAATTAAAACTACCTTGTTGAAAAAGGATATTACACAGTAGATGAATATTTAGCAGACAAAATTTTGTGGTGTTAGTCTGCCTGCATTGTGTTCCAGGAGCAGACGCATATAATTGAATTGTATAAATTTGTTATTTGACCAAACTCTGTAAAACCAAGTATTGAAAAGAGTAACCCACGAGTTTCTTGCCGGGATCTTCTCGTTGGATGGCAGCATTCCGAACCGGTGGTAGAGTCATTAGATTTAATAAAAAAATTATATACTGTTTTGACGATTCAAAAGTATCTGTAAAGATTTATTTGAATAAAGCATTTTTCAATTTCAATTTCAATTTCAAAAAGTGGGATGGTATAGACAGTAATCGCAAATCACAGCCATTGCGCAATAATTTTGGTTGAAGTTTGAAATTTTAGATGGGAATCCTGTATAAAACAATAGACAATCTTCAAATCCATAAGAACTACACATTTCACATTAGATGTTTTTATAAAGTAATATTTTTTAAAAACAATTTGCACAGCGGGATTTGAGGTGTTTAACATGTGGAATAGCAAACGAAGCTCTGGCAACCCACCAACACCCAATAGTAGCATCTTGTATTCCAATATCCCTCCCATAAGACCAGCAGTAGACAGTTGTAGTAGTAGTAGTAAAGTTTATAGAATAAAAGTTAATAAAGTTGTGTTAATTTGGAAACGACGTCTGGCGCTAGTACCTACAGTGATTCAATTGTATAGGTCAACCTGAATCACATCAATCAGTTTGGTTACCTTAAACACAGACACGCACAAAATTAAGTTTTCCCTCAGGTGTATAGAATGCTGAAAGTATTGACTTATATCCGGTCAACAAGACCTCAGTGTACATGAATCATCCCTTTTAGATATAAGACGTCTCACACCATCCTCTTACATAGCAACCTTTTATTACGCAATATATGTTTACGTTGATGACCAATTTATTGGGGTACTATATTACAGTCCAAAAGTATACACGATGTTTACTTTGAAACATAATGTACCTCGGTGTTGGTAACTAACGGGCAGTACCTACATAAGTCATGTGACGGCGCGTAGGCGCTTCACATAAAATCTCTCTGGCGACGGGCGCGCGACGTAGAATCTGCCGCTCGCTCAATTGGTCTCAATTGGTTTAATTGGTTTCAATTGAAATGACCTCGCGCACCGGCTCCCGCTCCTAGTCTGACACTTTTACATCTATCTTTTTTGGAGCTGACATAAAAGCAAATATAAATTTCATTGAAGCCAATAAAATTGACGTATTTCATCTAGTCACAACTAAGAAGTGTATTTTTTTTAACTTAATAGAAAAAGCAAACTTTATACGCGCTCTATCAAATAAACAAATTTGAAGCTTCTACATTTTTAGAATCAAGTAAATATCGCGATTTCACTTCCACATTTGTTTTATGTTTACTGGCCACATTATTATCGTAAGGTGAACACTTAATCCATCAAATCAAGAGTGATCGTTGTAGACTTTTTCTACTCCTTTGTCATCTTGAAAAATGTACCATTCGCATGAACATTCCATGCAAACATTGAGGATAACGGACAAACTTAAAAACAAACGAACATTCACATCTTTGTTTCGATATGTGTATCCACTTCTCGCTTGCTCGATCCCTCTCTCGGAATCTGAATCTTACCCTCAAACAACCAAAAATGTATACATATTAAAACTTATAATAGAGTGAAGTTCTTGAATCAAAACAACCTATAGAGTCTTGAGATAAACTTATATGATATTGGTATTACCTACGTAATAAGTGCGAATTTGTTACCGATTTAGGTAGACTTGAAGAGGATGAAGTTCACTTATCACAATAGACACACATGCCCTCAACATTCTTAGGGTTTAGTCAGAGCTACCATTAGGTAATTTCGTAGCAAGCAAAATTATTCACTTAAGAAACAATAACATTAAAGAACGCCATCTTAAGGAGTCAAGTCGAATGACATCCAGATTGGAAACGTACACAATGACGGAATGTTATAAAGATATGCCGCGTTTTGGCACGTGTCCCATCCGGTGAACAATTGAACTTAATTAGGAAATAGCGGCGGGCGCATGTGGCCTATTCACAGTCCGAGACGTGTAGAGAGAGTTAAAATTACTTGCAAACATTTTTCAAAATGCATTTTATTTCGAGAAGGTTCTGTTTTTTCTAATAGATGATCCATTACAAGTCAAATATAAAGCGTAAAGGCCGCCCTAAGACCCCTGACATTATCATTGAGTTCTATCTGATTTCATGGTGAAAGAATACGAACAAACCGATTTCCAAGAGTAAGACAATTTTATATGTGTGACTATGAGGATAAATAACTCCATTGCAATGTTTATTTATTTATTTATAAGTATGCCAACAGTAAACATATTTAACTTGACTAGGAAATCACACATTTTTTAATTACACTAATTACAGGCATACACAGTATTCTCTAGTAACGAAGAGCAACAAGAAAAAACAAGAAATATTTAATATTACAATACAATTTTTAAGATAGAATCTGTATTCGTCACAAGATCTTGGTAGAAACGTTTAATCTCTTAATAAAAATTAAGCCCCGGAGCAAAAAAAATAACTTTTGTGTCTCACATTGAGTATATTATAAGGCGAGCATCAAGATGATTGGGCTTTGTTATTAGAAGTACAAAGATGTTTTATTGTTTGTATGTGAAAGTCGTCATGTATATAGGTCCATTGGAATACTGTAGCGTCGTATGTATACAAAAGAAATTCCTTGCAAACCTGTCATTTAGTTGAGGCATCGCGATAAGTCTTCATTCCTATGAAAATAGACTACAGTATTTTAAATACGATCTCTAGAGACTCGCAGAAACTTTATTACATTCAACTTCTATAGATAAGCTTTTCTGGAATAAGATTGACTACCCGCTTCTTCTAAGCCTAATTTTCGCGTTCCCTGTAGATATCCTCGTAAAGTATATGTCGTCTCTTGCCCCCATTGCATCGATCAACTTTAGGTTCTAACTCCTGTTAAATAGTTATAGTAGAGTGTATCGACTTTGACTCTGTCAGCAAACTACGTCAAGTTGTTTAATAACGTTAGAGCAAATGTGTAATAATAGGTTATTTATTTAAATTTGATTTGTGTTTATATAGCTTTTATTGCTAATTATTGTTGTGGATTTATTTTGCATGCTGTCATCATCATCATCAGCTCATTAAACGTCCCCACCGAGGAGCACGAGCCTACCCGTATAGGGTGATGCATGCTGTGTTCGCCTTTAATTGTTAAGCACACTTTTTTGTTTAATCATGTGTTTACTTTTGTAGTAATACTGTTGCCTAAATGCTTGCCTTTATAATAAAATAAAATAAAAAAATAACAGAAAATTATTTTGTATACCTACCTTGGATAAAAAAATTCTCAAGTACGAATTTAAGACTTTTTTTCTAAACAGGAACAGACTGACTTGTTCTAAATAAACAGACTTATACAATAGAATTAAACTTTAATTAATAAAATTTATACATTTAATTAAACCAATATTATAAGGAGATAATTTATACTTTAATTCAAAGGCAGTTGAGCTTTCTTTTTCGACTTTCTGGTTTTCCAGAAACGTTTAAAATCCCTTCCACCGCTACAACTTGGATGACCCTCTTCGGTTTTAGACGGATCGCGTCGCCCAGTATCACCGAGGGCAATATGTGCTATATGTTCCATATCGTCTTCATCGTCGTCGTAATCATATGGTATTGCTATTGCATCTTCATCAAACCGCAATCGTTTTACACGGTTTACAGCTGGTTTAGACATATCTGTTTTTTCAGCGTGGACATCGCAAGTCGTAACAAGCTGATGCAAATGATATTCATTTGAACCTTTGAGTGTACTCGAAGCCTGTTCATATAACTGGGATTCTAATTCTCTTTCTTCGTCAAAACTCTGTTGCGGTACAACGTCGCTCACTCTATAAACTCCACGTGATGTAGAAGGCCTTGGTTCAGTCTTTGCATCTCTATAAAACTTTAAAATATGTAACTCATTCAGATGTTTTTGCATCTCTTCACTAATACTTGGCGATACTACGACTACTGCTGAACCGCTATCTGCTGATGTTCTTTTCACAAGTATGCAATTAGGGTTAATTTCATCACTACTTTGAAATTTATTCATATATGCCATTTCTAAACTTTCTCCTGTTTGCACCTCTGCGTCAGTTGCTTCCTTACGATTAATTATATTACTCAATTCTAGTTCAGCGAATGAAAACATCTTCCGAGGTTCATTGTAATTACTAGGAAATTCTTCACTTTCGGGAACTTTATCCGGTTCTTCTATTTTCTTAGCGGACCGTTTGCAACAATTTACGAAGGCTCGTATAACTCTACCAAGAATACCCTGCCTATTTTTACCAGATGTATCCGAGTAAAAATAGTTATCGTCAAATATTTTTCCATGATAAGTCATTTTCGTGACGCCTTCACCAGTATCATGAGGTGAACGCATAATGGGTTCAAGGTTCAATCTAGAAAATAAAATATTACAATTAACACATTTACCGTGTGAGCAATGTGAAATCTCATCATGATTATATAATAAAGTTCCAATAATTATTTGCCCTCTGAGTGTGGAATAGGGTATCAGTAGATATTCTCAGAATATTACATCTAATACTACTTCTTTCACTAACTAAATAACTTCATCAAATTATGAATTTAGTGAAAGTCTAAACGTTAATGTTGACTTCCCTAAGATTTTTTTATATTATAAGTGTACAGGACGGTCAGGACGCTCACCTGATGGTAGGTGATACGCCTGACCATGAAAGAGCGGCATTGAAAGAGACCAACAACTTGTAGACAGTTATTATCCTCCATCAACGACGCTCTGCGCCCGACACTCGAGACGACAATGTTAGGTCTCTTATACCCGGTAATTTCACTAACTACAGTGCCCTCATCCCGAAACACAAAAGTACATAACACTACTTTCTCGGGATGTATCTGGTACTGCGATTGTACCTACCTAGACAACTCAGTATCGAGTCTACCACCTAATTAGTGTTATTAAATAGGAAGCACCACGAGCAGGTGAGTTTGGTCCCGAGTGACCGAAGCATTAACACTTACTCAACATACTATTAGACCTAATTAATATGTTTAAGGTCGCCACAAGACTGAAAAGAGCTGACGAGAATGCCTTTAATAGTTTCAAACCTAAAATGCATTATTCTGCCGATAGAATGACTGCTGTCAGGATGTACAATGCGCTGGTGAGTGTTATTTTTACCATAAAGATGATAGCATTGTCACATACTCTTTACACAATCATTACTTACATGTTCTCAGCGCCATTAGTGTAGATGAAGAAAGCCTCGGAGACTCGGCACGCAGCGGCGTAGCCAGTAGTGGACTGTATACATGACGGTAAGCAAAACTGCTAAGAACGTGAATGCTGCTAGATATACGTGTGCTGCAGACCGACTGCTGCGCCACACATGAGACGATCCTCGTCGTATATGTCTGAAATATATATCAGAGTGTCGACTAATATGATTTATAATTCATGACTAGCATTCCGAGCAAAACGATTTGTTGTTAAATGATAATAAATAAATATCCACTAATATTTACACAGCGCCATCTAGTCCTAAACAAGCCTGTAATATGGATACTAAACTGGCTTATATACCACCCAGATCAATACGAACAGACGAATTCATGCACACAAATATTTGTACTGCCTGAGGATCGAACTCGAAAACCTAGGGTAGGGTAAGAGCCAACGCAAGTAGCTTGTACAATGAGTACAAGACAACTGATAAGTCTCCTCAAATATACATCTTTATAAAAATATAACACAAGACGGTCCATAATTTTTTAATTTTATGTCATGGTATCCAGAGACAGACAGAGAAACAACTCTAAAAGAACTATACATTTTTGGACGACCCCAAAATCCTTTTGAAAACAAATTGTTATTTTTGTGGCTAGTCTTCGTCCAAANCTTTAATCGCCCTTTCATTTGCAATCAGAGGTCCCGGAAACCTCACGAAGATGGACCGTTCGGCAAGGACAGTAGATATTCCATTGTCTGGGGGCACCATAGTCGCACAGACTGCTTCTGGAATATCCCTATCTTACCCGATTCTCACGACACGGCAACACCCACCCGCAGTCTATTTATAGTTATCCAGACTGCCCAGGGAAGATTACCACCAGACGCAGCACTTCAGCCAAACGGGGGTGTCTCGACGAGGTCGGAAAAAATCATTCTACCACATCAGCTTGGCCTTAGACGCCTCAACGGGATTTAATGGCGAGAAGCAATTGTGACTCCTGCGACGCCGGGCGATGAAACTCTCCCGTACAAAGAATACGGAAACCTGCGTCAAAATCAACCTCTCGGGCGTACACTGAACGAGCCCAGACTGGAACAGGCATACTCAACAGCAGAAAATCATAGTGCCAAGCTACATACGCAAAGACATGAGGCGAAGCACAAGAAACTTGAGATAATATAATTGGCCAATATTGTCTGTCAACACATCATTATCATTTATGCCTGAGAAATACATTTGCGAACATCCAATGAAACTACCATCTAATTATTATATTTACCATTATATTAAGTGATTGATAAATTATTTAAAATAATTTTAGTTTTTAATATTTAATACCTATATTAAGTCGGGTGTTGGATATATGATAGCAGCGAAAATCCAGGATAATGTCATTGGGACGGCTGTATGGTACCACCCATGGTAAAGGTGGATAATTGCCACTTGGAAAACGGTGATTCAGTAACCAGTCAAGTAGGCTTGATTAAGCTACTATCGTATAAAAGAATGTGAATGTTTTTGTTAAGATTATTTATTTTTGTGGAAATAAAGCCATATGATTTATTTTATATTTTTTTCACAGTACTGGGACGCTAAGATTTACATTAATTTAGAAGATGTGTCCCACTACGCTGGGTTTTTGCAATGATAGTCGTTTGTTGTATAGAAATAGAAGAGGGGGGCATTACATATCTCTAATACAGTTGAGACCGAATGCTCAATTATAATCGATATATTTAGACTACATATACACCACATGTCTAGCCTTTTAATGGCTAGATTTAACCCTACACCTCAATGAAAATCAGGGGCCGTTGACAGAATTAACTTCAGGCCTCGCGCTGTCTTGATCCGGCACTGTGTTCCTCCGCTTTCCTAATATAACTTTCACCAACTCCAAAGATAATCGTGATTTAGGCTGCAATGTTCTAAACTAGTATCAATGCACTAAGTGACTTTAAATATATTGTGGACTCCCCCCGGAATCCGAACCCGCAAACCCCGGATGACGCAGCAACCTAAACCAATGCTGAATGCACGAGGCCACGCAGGTATTTTGTAATTGAAAGATTAAAAAACCAAATGGAAACCCAACATCAGTCACCACTAAGAGATAGGATATCGGTCCGACCACACTTGCTCGTAAATCCTGACAGCCGCCTGGTTTATGTGAAGTAACAGGGTAGCCTTTTACGGTTGGTTTTCTAAACATAGCAATGTATAGCGACGTCTATCAAAGCCTTTCGAGTGGAAATAAGCGCTGGATGTACATCGTACGTACGTATTTTGCAGTGATAGTCATATAATATTAAATGTAATTATAAGTATATCAGAGCGTCGGAGGCTCAATATCGGAACTGTTACTTCCGATTCTGAGGGCGCAGGTTCAATCCCGCCACGTACCAATGTCTTTTAGAGACTACTTCCATTTCGTAAACCTCAAATTATACCTATCAAAAAGTTGGGTTTCGTAAACATTTCATTTTCATACATTTAATCCTCTTGGTAAACTTTGTCACTATTGTTATTTTGTACGGTACAGTCAGTGTCAAATTAAATTGAAAGTAGATAAAGGTTTTTCAAAGCTTCACAGTATTGAGATACATTTTCGATCACAAAAATCGGTTACTGTGTGTCAAAATACAATAAGCCGCTAAAGAAAAGGAACGTACGCAATTTTGTTTCTGTTTTAGATAAACATAAAATAAATACTACATTATTGCTTTTATTTAATTTTATGATATATATTTTTAAGGTTTACAATAATGGCGAAATGATATCAAAACGAAGGAAAAGGTCTCCAAAACGATATACAAATTAACACTCTACTTGGCGATCCCAAAAATTTTAAAAATTCATTGAACAATTTTTTTATATATTTATAATGTTTTGTTATTAACTTTGTAGTGTTTGTTTTTAAACTTTGTAATTTTAACTACATATTGGTTTGTTGTATAAAAAATTGTGATTATTGTTTATTTTTTAGTTGATTTTGCATGTTGTTATAATTGTGAATGTGTGAACTGTATCAGTTTGCATCAACTTTTAGAAGTTGGGCTGGGAGATAATCTCGCGTTAAAAATAATATTTCTTAAAAAAAACTTAATAATGTTGTCATTGAAATAGTCAAATAGGACTGTGGTTTATTTAAAAATTAAAGGTGATTTGACTTTATTTCGTATAGTAAATAAATGGTCGTAATTATATTGTACGCTCACTGTTTTATCTGTTTTTAAATATCGATATTTATAATAAATACGTACATCCCGACTATTGATCTGGTATTAAATATATATGACAACGTTATTATTACTTTCGTGTTATATTTAACTTACTTGACTGTACCCGTTTCAACAGAAAGTTTACTAAATGGGAACTAAAACATGCAATTACTGAAATGTGTTCGAAATGGGAATAAATGTATCAAATATAGAATGTTTACGAAACGCAACTTTTTGATAGGTACAATTTGAGGTTTACGAAATGGGAAGTTTACGAGATGGGAAGTAGCCGTTTTAGATTTTCAAAATTATTTTTACGTTTAACCGATGCTCTTACGGTGAAGGAAAACATCGTGAGGAAACCTGTGCACGCCGGCGAAGAGAGAGAAGGTGAAGTCGGCCAATCCAATCTGTGCTCTTGAGCATAGCCTATCATAAATAAATAAAAAAAACAGAAAAGCTCACACTTTCGGAAGTCATTATCTAAACTTGCAACCAGGGTTGCCAAATACCTAGGTGGTAGACTCAATTTTGGGTCATCTAGGCAGGTACCACCGCAGTGCCAAATATCGTCCCATGAAATAGAAGAGTATTGTTATTCTGTGTTAGATCTTTTGTACCCGGTAATTTCACTCTAGCTAGTGAAATTACCGGGTATAAGAGATATAACATCTGTTGTCTCGGGTGTCGGGCGTAGTACGGCATTGATGGAGAATAATAAATATCTGTCAGTTGTTGGTATCCATCAGAGCTACTATGTCATAGTCAGGCGGATCATTCACTATCAGGTTAGCGTTTTGATTATCCTGTACACTTGGTAAAATAAAAAAAAACATAGTTGCTGGGCAGACATTTTTTGTCGGGAATCCAATGTGTGGACTACCCACCGGGATGACAGTGGCGGCATGTGAGACTCGAGTCCAGGAAAGAGTTCAAATAAATAAAAAATAATTAAATAAATCTGTTACAGATACTTTTGAATCGTCAATTGTTATAATTATATATTTTATGTCACCACCGGCTCGGAATAGTAGAATATTCGAGAAGAGCCGGCTAGAAACTCAATAGTCACTCTCTTAAACTTCTTATATCGTTGGTTACAGATTTTTGTCATTAACCTACCCGTAACTTTACAATGAATTATTACAAAGATTTTGTAACTGGAATACTATGTGCAAGACCTGTCACACATCTTTATCTGATAAATATTCGTCTATTGTACAGTATCCTTTTTTCATGAGTGTTTTTTAATCTTTAATTTAAACTGGTAAAAGTTTCTTCTTACACTACACCTGACGCGTTGCTTCTATCACTACAATGACGGAAACATCAGAATGTCGTGAGGTTGTGGCTGAGCGGACCTGCTTCGGCCTTACATTTGGCTGAAAAGGCCGGACTTCCTTCTAACATTAAAAAAACTCAAATTCTTAGACATGATTTTGAATTACATTTTACAGCCAACATTTTAGGAGCAGTATCAAAAATTCATTTGTTGCGTTCCGTCGCGTTCGTCAATTTCCTT
>PQWD01008989.1:0-36261 GCA_019425675.1 Leucinodes orbonalis | reverse complement strand
TTGTTTATTATTCCGGTTAATAGTCTTAATCAATGGACAATGCAACACCTGCAAGTTCATATTCATATCGCTGGGTCTTAATCAGCCCAAACAGGCTTAATTCGAGTCCAATGAACATGGGGTTAATACTACCCCACAGGTGTCTGAATTTCATACCCAATGGCTTATTCACTTGATTTGTGACAGTGCTTGATATGCAGAATTGTATGAACAATGATCGTTTGAGCATAATGTACTCGTATTGTACACAAATATTTTTTATTTTTAATATTAGGTACTGTAGAAACGTACATATAATTTCGAAAATTCAAAATCACATTGGTACGTGGCGGGATTTGAACCTGCACCTTCCAGATCGGAAGGCAACAGTTCACACTGATGAGCCACCGATACCCTTATTAAAAGCGCAAAACATAATGAGTATTTTTGACACTTTATTTGTTTAAGGTATACAGATTATTATCATTTCACACAAATTTCATTATAGTATTTTATTATTATGTTGTTGGCAATTCAATAATATTTATTAAAACCATACGCTATGCTTAGTCTATTGGTCAGCAACCTTTTGCATAAAACCTATAAATAGTAAACCGCTAAGGCTAAAAGGAACCTTGACGACTTTTCTTGACTACTATTGAGATAAGTTAATCGATGTTGTTTGACTAAGTCAAACTTATCCTATTAACCGACAGGTATCTAGTCACAATAAAATATCTATTGTGGCTGTTGTATATATCCGACCGCGATGGTTAGAGGGTTAATGTACGGGTTACTATATGGATTAATAAGAATACTACTATATTGATTAATACTATTATGTTCATTGAAAGATATCGGTCTGCGTAGAAGTATTTATGGGAGGCATTTGGTTAAGAGTGGGCTTATTAAAATAATTCTGCGCAAAAGTTTTTTTTGTAATGGACATATCCTAAAAACAATTATTAATAATTAAACGCACTTTGTTTTTCACCCACATTTATTGTTTCCGCTAAACAAATAAGTGTCCAAAAAAACTAAATCAAATAAAATATTCCCATCGAACTGGCTGAGGGAAAAATCACCGAGAACCAATTCAGTAATACCCTTGAAATTTTCAAATCTTCCGCTTCCCAAGAACTGAAGGGCTTTGTTCGAACTCTATACGTGAGTTTCGGCTTGTTTTTTGACCCTTACAAAGGGCGAGGGGGCGCTAGGGAGCGCCACGTGTCGCAGGAAAAAGACACTATTGTTAATGTGTACTAATTGGGAATAGAGCTTTAATTTTAGGGCATAGGGCTGCATTTCGCGCGGTTTGAGTGTTGTGTGATCTTGCCTCAATATAAGAATATTACACGGGATCAAAATTTAAAATAAAACGACGCTTTATAATATCTTAAACATATTGATCGACACATTAAACATTTGTTCGTTGAAATTTTTTCATGAAATCTTTTGCAAAGAGTGGTACGTTGCCGTTCCATTGTCCTAATACGCTTTCGATTGTTGTTAAAATGTTGCTCAATACTTTGAAAATAAACAAAACTTTATTGTTCATTACTTTTTTGTTCTTGGGACAAGTTGTAAGAGACTTAACAAACTGTGCAAGATTTAGTATTTATGTAAACTTATATCCATTTATCAAAAAACACTTCAATTTAATAAAAGATACGTCAGTTTATAAATATGACTATTTAATACTTTGAATGTTTTCAGTAAATAACTCTGCTGTCGTCAAATTTTGAATAAAATATTTAATTGAATTTTGAATCTGGAAAGGGACTAACTGCATGTTTTCCAATATTTCTTGACTTTTTATCACACATAATACGTGCTTTTTGAAAGAATATTATGCCAAATAATAGAAACTCTTTAGTTTGTTTCACACTGACCCTGTTAAAGTTTGCTGTGATGTCAATTAGTTTAACATTAATATAATCTTCTCTAATCTTCATTTGTCGTCTCAGCTGACGGGCGCAGAGCAGTATTGGCGGAAAATAATGACAGGTAATTATACTTTTACTCCAACACTTCATCTATCTTGGTCAGGCGTATAACTTACCACCAGTTAAGCAAACTAAGAGCTCCATTTGCTTTATGAATTAAAATAAAAGTAATTAAGATTTATAAGAGTAATTCAATGTTTGATTGCATTCACTAACTAATATTGTACTAAGTGCTCATGAAATATTTAACGGTCACGGTTGCAATGCAAAGCCGTATGTTTTCGCGGCAATAGTACCAGGCGGGGAGTATGTGCGATCGCGCAGTCCTAATAGCGAGCTGATTGCATTTCACGCATGCACCATCGACTGGCGGAATCCTATTAATAGCTGAAGGGCGTGCATTTCATTATTGCCCGTGTATTTTTGCAATTTTTGCTTAATATTTTTATTAAATAATCGCTTTATCGAGTCGCTTTCCAATGAATCGCCAATTGCCCTTACTCTAACATTTAAAAATGAATACCCATCCATATTTACCCATCGCGAATTTTCAAATAAGTTTCACAAAATAAAAAAAGTGCGCCACTATAATACAAAGGCAGCTTGTTTTGCAGATTTTGAAGAACCAGCAAAATTCTTGAAGATTAATATAATTGTTATCCGTATAATGTAAAAATAAGTAAATGGCATATAAATATGCTCCCAAGTAGTACCCAAATTCGGTACTACAAAATGACATTAAAATACAAAAACTGCTTAAACACAATTGCATTCATAGGAAATTTTCCTCCGATTTAAAAAATATCTATTTTCTAGTGTCCAAATTAAAGAAGCAACACTGATAATATTAACAAGTGTTTTACATTGTAGGGCTTTACACAATGTTGCGAATCAAACACGTGTATTACACAGACATGTAATTTGATTACAGTATCTGCTCGGTTGAACGGAAAGGCTTGGTTGATGTCCCATCGAGCCCGCTGCATTCCCAAACATGTTCCGAGCAATCCTTACGTACATACTTTATAATTTCAGCGCTGCCACTGATAAAATCTAAATCACAATATTTGGAGACACGACAGGGATCAGGTGCGCGCGATGAATCAAACATAATTGATCGAGAGATGCCGATGACGTTGTCACCCTGTCGCCGACACGGGGTTTTGTCACTCGGGTTCATGCTAACATGACAAAAAAAGATCATTTTTTGTTTGTCATTTTTGTACGTCATTTAAGGGAAGTGAGCGCGGTACGTATAGATGGGTATAAACGGGCGATTATCATATCGATCTTATATTGCTGCTATTGCAGATAAATGACAAAGTCACTTTTTTTTCTCTTCTTATTAATAAAGCTAAAACTCAATAAACCAATGCGCATTAGGCCCGCGTGGTACCATTGGTTACTGCCCTATTTTCCCATAGCTATGCTGATCGGGAAGACCTGGGCTCTGCATTGGGCCGTTACACGTTGACGGCGATGATGATTCAAATCTAAATTTTAACATCCACAGCTACATAAAGACAGAGACCAATCATTGGTGAGGACCTTACTGTTATCCTTACACTGATGTGAGTCTCTTATGCTGTTCATCAGTATGCTCCACGAGGAAGTGTGGCTGGCTGTCGCCGAAAAATGTTATTGCTTCAACTCTTTTGGCATGTCTCTAATGGCATTTAAAAATAATCAAAATTTCTTTCAAAGTAATGATTCCTTGCTGCCGACTGTACTTCGTAACATTAGCAGCACCACCAAATAATATGACCATTAAGGACACATGCACAGCCAAGTCGTGCGTGGCACATCTTTTTGCCCGGTCCACGGACCATTTGGCCCGGATGCGGTGGCCGGGGCGCGACCTATTGCTAGACTTTTTGCCCCCACCCGCTTCGTGTAAAAACAAACTTCAAATCGTGGGGCACGGGCATGCTTTGATGATATGCCGAAAGTAGCTCGGTGCTTTCGTTGCGGTCGCAGTTATTAAGGGGACAAAACTGGCTTCTTGTAGTAAACAGTTGATTGGGTTAGTAAAAACGGGGAGGTATTACAATTTGTTGAATTATTTAAGTGGAGTATAATAGCTGAAAGAATAAGAACTGACTCATGTATTTTGTTATTGTTGTTAACAACAAAAGAAAATTTTTCTTCCTTTTTAGGTAATATATGAATAAGCTATATTAAATCGCTTGTGGTAAACTTATCATTTAGTTACACAGTTTAGTTATTTAACAGTGAATTCTCATATTACCGATTAAACATTTTGTGGCAATACAAATGCTCAATCTGCCGATATAATAGTATAATTACGTTACGTTACATTGAATAATAAAGCTCTTTCTTTTGTACTCGATCGCTTCATATTAATATAAACAAGATTTGGCAGATATTTTACAGAAAATTGCTTCTCTAGTAAATTAATATTCTTATATTAGTACGGTTTACTATAGCATAAGTACGTGCTTTTGCAGGCTTTTCTATATGAAATTTCCTTTTCAGGCCATCATCCGCTTTTCCCAAGAAGAAACTATTAGGTACAAATACAGCGATCACAACCGCCAAGCGTACATATATTCTCCGGAATTCTCATTGTGAACTTGGAAACTACTCATATCTACAAACAATACAAATTAATAATGACGTTTATTAAAAAATACACGGCAATTAAATGGCAATAGTATCCTATTTAATTTAATAAGACTAACTAGCATTCTTCGGCTTAGTATCTTTACATGCACTGGTTTGTAGCTCGGTTTATGATTTTAAATCATTTGGGACAGTCATAGTTATATCTTCAAGTTGACGATTTTTACTTAATGAAGTCACTATGAGAAACTTCACTATTACAATAACGGTTCTGAAGTCAGTGTACACCACTCATACATGTACGCATGCGTCGATCAACTAGTCTATACCCTCTCTGCATAACACAAGACTTCACAGATTGGGCGTTTTCTTATTAAATAACATAAGTAATGACTGAATTTGACTAGAAAATAATAGATTTTTATAAACCGTAGTCTACAAAAATCAAGTATTTTAATTCTAGTCTAATCAGTCACTCAAGTATTTTAATTTCAGAATGTTGCAACTGCTGCTAGGAAAGGTGCAACGTTCTGTCGTAAAATTTATAAATATAATATAGATAACACAAAAAATTGCAACGTTTACTTTTCATTGCAGGTTATCATGAATGAAAAGTAAATAGAAAACTTATCGGATGCATTCCTATCCAAATATGTATTGCTCGCAATTTTAAACATATAGAGTCTAAGGGGCTGAATACAGAACGAAATAAGAAGTTAAAATAATACATAAATACCTAACTCAAACAAGAACGTATCTCTGCAAATTGGTACTTGCATATATTATAACTGTAAAATTTTAGTATTTGCCAACATGGTGTAAGTTAATAAAATTTATGTTTAATTTAGCGTCAATATATCAAGCCACTCTCACTTTACCTCCAGTGTGGAATTTCGCGCGAATAGAAATTTCCATGCAGACTTCCTGGAATATGTTATACCGCATATCTAGTCAGTTTATTTTGCAGACTAACTCGTGTGCAGCGGGAACCGTGGAAGTTTGCTTACATATCACAATGTAAATACTCCGTCGTAGGTCGCTGTTATAATTGAGATTGTGGGAGGATATTTTTTGCAAAAATACTACTTTACAGTTGGTTATTTTCCAACAAGGTGTAGTCGAGTTCAATATGTATCACGCAATTGTCGATGTTTTTTTAATAAGGAGAACCATTTTACAACCTATGTGTGTGTGTGGTTGAGACGAAGCGTCGGCTACAACACCAAGGGTTCCGGTTTCGACCCCGGAATGTACAATCATTTGTGTGCATGAACATCATCATATCACAGTCTAGGTGTTGTTTGTATTTATTTACATTAAAAAAGTATATAAGTATGTATGTCCGTTGTTTAGTACTGATATTACAGGCTAAATGCTTAGTTTGGGGCTAAATGGTGTTGTGTGAATGTCAGTGGATATTTACGTATTTTATTGAACACGAAAAAATAATATCTTTGGAGTGAAATTAGCTGTCTAATATTGTAAGACAATAATTACGAATTGATTACAGGAATCGAAAGCGGGTCTACAACGTATTTGTTCTGGGATTACCTTGTATATTTACGAATTTTATTGTAATGAACACATAATCTTTTGTGAACACTTGATTCAAAATTTATTCCCTCAAGATAAAAACTGACTGTGGATGCAATAAATAAATACTTGACAGGAATTAAAACGTATTAAATGATCTGCCGTTTTATTGTTCCAGAGTCCGGCGAGTGCTGCGGGCGAACATAAAGTTAGTCGCGATATTTAACTTTAAAAATGCTGCTTTGAATAAATCTAGATTTAGCCAAAACAGTTGGAAACCAAAAGTTCCATCAGTCTCTAGTTTATATACCTCACATCTAAAACAAAATCTCTGTTTCATTTTAGTTTCAAGCGGTCGTTGCATATTAGTTTAATTCAACGTCTGAGTAAAGAGTAAACCAAAGTAAAGACTATTTTCATATTTTCCTAGCTATGAACAAAAAATATGTTAAACTATCATTTTAAAAAGCATTTTTGATTTATTCCTTTACAACTTATGCAGGTCACACAATGACATGGCCACGCTCTGCGTCTCAGAAAAAGTTTAAGACAGACTTGGTACTAATTTTATAAGAAATACATTGAGTAAATACTTCAGTCTTCCTAGGTTGAACCTATCGCAGTCCACTGCTGGACATAGGTCTCCGCCATTTTACGCCAGAAATCCCGGTCCTCCGCTTTTCTCATCCAGCCTCCACCAGCGACCTTTCGCAAGTCGTCGGTCCATCGAGCCGGAGGGCGTCCTTCGCTACTCTTGCCGAGACGCGGTCTCCACTCCAGAACTCGTCTGCTCCAACGGCCATCGGTTCTGCGACATACTTGACCAGCCCACTGCCACTTCAACTTGCTGATCCGGCTTGCAGTCTTAAACATTTGTATTTATCTAACCTGATTTAAGTTATAGGTAGTAGATGGTTGGTGACTTCTAAGGTTCGGACTGCTTGGAAGTGATTAGGGGAGGCCGTAGATCAGCAGTGGACGTATTAGACGATGAATAATGTTTTCCTTCAACTCCGCTATTTTCGACTTGACAATATATTTAAAATGTTGACTTCCGCCAATATTAGACTGAACAAAAAATCAGCCGCGACACACGAGGCGGCCCCAGCGCTTAAATCTGCACGGTACATTGCGCTTGCGCATGATTGATAGGCGGCGGCGCCGGGAGACGCGAGCACGTTTCGCGTATATCTTACACCTTTAGTTAACGATTTCCAATCTTAATATTCACCGTACAAGGGCCACAATTCAATGCCACCTACGACTATTAATTCCTCATGTCATTTAAACACAGTTGGCGTGTTTTGTCGAGCTTTTTGTTGTATTGATAGGAATAAACTGGATGTATTTTCAAATGAAGTCAAAAATGGGATGTACAGGTCAATAAATCTCAGTTCAACAACACACATTTGTGAGGTGTGAGCACTATCACGGTATCCTCAAAAAATTGATTATTTTTCGACAGCCTGGTGTCATGTTCGGTAATATAGACTGTGAGCCAGCATTCTTTTATGCCAGTAGATTAAGGTGCTTTTATACTGAACAATTACATTAAATTTGCACACTACTCATGTTTGTCAAATATTACACATATAGATAAAATTGGAGTTTGTTATATTGAAATAACCGTCTTTTAGTACACAAGAAAGTAAAAATTTTAGACTGTCTGTCTTTTTGTTCAGTCTAATTTTTAACGGGAATTTCATTGTAAGGTACCTTTTTATGAGGAAACATTTAGGCCACTTTTATTTTATTTAAATATTTCAGTAATTTAATGTTGCAATGTCAAAGTACTGTCCTGTACCGCTTATTTTAATTTTTCATATGTAGTTAGCTGACACTCTGAGTAAATACATTGGTGTACCTTCGTGATTATTTTCTCATGATTATATGCGCAAAGATAACCGTACATTGTTCACTCTTTAACCCGCAGAGGCCTACGCTATGATTCACTGGAAGATAACATGACTAACTGCAAAAAAATAATGCACCATCCCCAACAAAACTAGAACGGCATTTCAGTACATAAGAGTCTGATATAAATTCGATGGCATCACTTTAATTCCTTTCCAAGAATTATTTATATCAACAAAACAGGCCGAACTCAACCCGAAAAGCAGTCCTACCGTTACATGACTTCTATGTCCATCCCTTTTCAACATGTGCAGTCATAATCGCCCTTTCTCTGTTACCCTTGAATGGGGACTACCGGATTACAGAAACTGCAGAAGCTTGAGACGAGTTTTTGCAATACGAAGACCAAAGAAGTCCAATTCGCGGTGAGTTCCAAGGTATCTTGATAAATACATACGAGTATATAATGACGTGGTGCATATCTTTGGAAACGGTGGATGACTAAATTGTTTCATGTTAAAAGCCTTTTGATGCACCAAACAAAATAAAGGAAATGGTCAAAAGTCCTTGTTTGTTAAATCTAGACTTCATTTTCCATTAAACGATTGAAAAATCAAGCTAGGTTTGAATCTATTATTTTTATTATGAAGTATATCAACGCAGTATCGGAAGTAAAAAAAATGCGTTGTACCTATACATTTTTAACAAAAGTATTTAAAAACTATTATGAATTACTCATTTTCAGCTCATTAAACATCTCCACCGAGGCGCACAAGCCTACCCGTAAAGAGTGTACAGGCCTTAGTCACCCACGCGGGCCCAGTGCGGATTGGCCGACTTCACGCACAACCTTTGAACCCCTTGCAGGCGAGCGCAGGTTTCCTCACGATGTGTTCCTTCACCGTGAGAACATCTGATGAATAAGTATTTCACATTAAAAAAATTAATGGAAGATACTTAGTCGAATAATTACTTCATTATTTTAATTTTGTTCATTACATGTAATTGAACGTGGAGAAAAGCCATTGGTAAACAATTAAAAGTTTCATCTTAAAGAAATCATAACGTGTTCAATAAGTGCGTATTGAAACTGCTCTACATTTATATTATAGTTTCTATTAGTGATTCTTTTTTAGTTATATTAAATATATTTATCTTCTATTATATTTACAACTGATATATACACTATTTACGCATGGGCTAGAGTTGAAAGTAGAACAGTTGTTTACAACTGGGTAAATAATATATAGCTTTGTCATAGTTTACCTCTTCCACTTAGTTTAAATTTCCGCTTGTGGAGTCAAAACTAAGTCTTTGTCACTCTATACTTGTACATAAACCAGTTTAACCATCAAGGCGTTATAAATGATTTCAATTAATTAAAAAATTACCTTTTCTCGCCTCTGTCGACTACAGCCCACTTAGCTGTTGCAAATTAAGTAGTGTTATATTCACTAATGAGAGTTTATCAAATGGGAGCCAATTAAATTGTAAGTTTCCTAAAAATTAAAGCCCAAATTCGACGTAGGTAGGTACTTTCTAACATAACGATACCTATTACAAAAATTTAAAATTATTTTTTCATGTAATGCAATAATAATTATGCTTTTTCCAGGAGTTCAAGTGATATGATCAGCATTTTTCAGCTGATGTGAGGAAAATAAGAAATCGGCTGTCTTGGATATTTAACATGTTGTTCCATGGGTAATTTGAAAATAATTAATGAAGCCAATCAATAAAATCATTCTGATATTCTGACTCATATCAGCTATGTACGGAGAGTTTTTTATAAGAAAAAACATACTCCTATATACATTTTAAAATGTTTTAATGTATATGTCCCCGGAACATAACAAGAACCGCAAATTGAATTATCTCCTTGGAAATTGATAAATTTCGTAAGATTGTACACCAGATAATTGTATTATTTTACACTTACATTTTTGTAAATTGATCACAGTTCTAACCTAACCAACATGTATAAAACACTTATGATTAAGAAATTAATAAATACAAATATTGGCATAAAACATTATGATTCATACAATTATTTATTCGAATGAACTTCCGAAGATATAAGGTAGTATTAGGTTAAATTTAAATTTCCTTCACTCAATCCTATTCAAATCTCTATGTAAGTTCTGTAGGCTGCGACTAGGGAATACGAAAAGTTTCGTAGGTAGGTACATGTATTTATTGTTTCAAGCACTGAATTTTACAATTACACCAATTCACAACTATAAACGATGACAGCAGCTACTTATCGTTACGAGTGTTGTGATGATGTGACCAAAATATTTAATAAATACAAACATTTTTTTCTGTATCCTGTTGCTGCTAGCTAACTCACAATAAGAGATGGATCATACATTTTTACTAGGCAGCAGAACAAAAGTGACCCGGTACGTACCTGATCGGTACGTAAAAAAACTGCTTAATTTATCCGGACAGAACTCACGACAGTAAACAGGGCAGAAGTCTGACAGGCATGCCTTTCGTAAGTTGGTACCTATATACACTCCTCCGTTATGGTTCACCTGAATTATAGTGTGTGAACCCACCAACCGCGGTAGCGGAGTTCCGAGTTGTCACCGGCCCGTTGGCAGCCTGAGTTATGTTGTTTTAATTAAAACAATAAATAAGCCAGCTGGGAGGCCGGGTGGTCCGGATTCCTTTTGAGGGCATTCCTCAATTTATCAGCATGGGACGCACGGTTGTGTGTGAACCCATATTTTTTCAACGAGCAAAATGTTTTTTTTTCCTTAAATGTGGTGACAGATACCTAAATATAATATGTTTCTGAATTTAGTTAAATATAAGGTCATATTGTAAAATACTAATACAGAGTCCTCATAAGATAGGTATAGTAGCTCTGAAGTATTTTAATACACGCAACTCCTTCGTATTAGGTACTTAAGTATAGAAACTTATAAAAGTTTATACTAGTATTTATTATAATACGTTTAGTATATTTATTGTAAAATATTTTAGTTGTTTTTTGCTAATACCTACTTAATTACATACTACTAAAACAACCAACAAACGTGTTTGTGCAAACTAACTTTTTTTACTTTTTACTAGATTAGACATTTGGCCGCCTTCTCACCTGATGTTGAGCGATGATGCGGCCGAAGATAGATCATGCCTATCTAGAAACGGCCTGTTTACTCTAGCCTTGAAAATGTACAGATTAAAGTGATCGGGGAACATGCTAGTAAGAGGAAGAGTAAGAGTTCCACTCCTTTGCCGTACATATTATAAATGTTGAACCAAAACGTTTGGTTCGAATGAATGGTAAATTCACGACATAAAGGTGAAACGCACGCCCACGTCTCATGTCCCGATGATTGGGCCCCGGGGAAATTATGTAGTCTCACCATAATGTAGTCTGTAAAACACCAGATAGACAGGAGACACAGACAGACGAGCTACCCTACGTCTTTACTCGAGACTGTGAAGCTTAGCATAAGTCAATCACCTTACTCGTCAAAACAAATAGATAACGTTATGTAATTATTGAGGCATCAAAAGTTTGAACTAAATTTGTAGTATCTGGTGACGCAGAATTGAAACCAATGATAACTGAATTAAAAAATAAGCCTGGAACATGTATCATGGAACCAATTACCCACTACTCAAAATGCATAACTATCTTTAACCTTTCCCGTCCTGTGAACCAAGAGTTATGCACTTGTGTTTCGGGATGAGGGCACTGTAGCTAGTAAAGTTACTGGGCATATATATTTTAATGTTAGTGAAATACGACCATTGGCTGATATACCTAGTAGTAGATAAATACTCATTGCTCACAATGTGCCTAGCTGTCCATAAGTAACATAAAAATTGAGGTTGTGGAAAAAATAAAACATAAAGTTTGTAAACTGGAATATTTTTAATTAACAGACGTTTATAATTTTTAGTCACAGGAATATAGGCAACATATTCGATGACATATCCGCCGTCGACTGCTACCAACATGTCAGTGAAGGGGCATCCATAACTAGTGTAATAAATCGAAATACAGTATACAGTGTACAATAAGTTGTTATATAAACATACCTATGTCGGGGCCAAACGGGATAAGACAACATTGACATCATATTAACGATGCAATTGTTAAAAATATTACCTTAGCATGCCGTAATCACAAATTAATGCAAATTGATCTGACGCCAAATATATGATGAATGAACCATTTGGTGTATACAAATAATTAAGCTGACTGTAGATAAGATCAGGTGAGAAGACCCATGTGGTGTTATGGTCAAGACGTCGGCTATTACACCATGGGTTCCAGGTTCCCATTTATTCCCACTTGGTCGGATACCCAAAAGGCCGGATTCTCATTTCGCCGGAATACAGTTAATATAAAAACAGTTACAAGAAAAACACTTTCATTTATTTAATAAAAACACAATAGATTAAAATTAATCTATTGGGCTTTTATTTCGGAAATTGTATTATTTGTGCAATCTAATATAATTCGTCCAATTTGTTCATTTTTTTAGGCGTCACTAACTTGGACGCCTGTTCTTTATTGAACATTGTATTGCATATGCTTTTAATCTCGCGCCATAAACTGCTTCTTTAATAATTTATAACCTTAAGATAAACGTAAAGTTATTTTTTTTGGATTTTCTTTACATTTAGTCTTTGATGCCATCCTTCGATGGCATTTTACGCTGTTTTTCTAGATAGCAATCAAAACGTTTTTTTTTAATCTTTCGAAAAACTGCTTATGTATAAATTTTTCTCTATGAAGATTGTATACCTACAGAAATATGCGTTAGGATAAATATTTAATGTGTTTACTATATTCAACGATTTTTATTTGTTAATACACTAGTCTATACGTCTGTACTGAATCCGGCGAAATGAGAATTCGTCCATTTGGCAATCCGACCAAGTGGGAATAAATGCAGGTTCCATCCCCGGGTATTTCTATATTTGTGTGCATGAATAATATCAACATCTCAGTTTGTAATGGTCTGGGTGTTAGATACTATGTATAATATGAATGTAGTTATTTACAATTAAATATATGTAACTATGTTCATCAGGTGTTCAGTACCCTAACTACAAGCTCCTCGAGTAATATCGGGCTAGATGGTGCTGTGTGAATGACAGTGGATATTTAATATTTTTTTTCATAATGCTGCTAGGCAGCATTATGAAGCAGCGTAATGAATCATAAATGATTTTTTATCATGGTATAGGTACAAAAAGAATATGAAAAATTGGTCAGGTTACGATATTTGTCAAGATTTATTTTTCTACTATAGATATAGATTTAATGTATTGTTATAAAATTGACACATGTTGATATCGTGATTACAGGGCAAGTTAATTGTACTAAGTAACATGAAAAATTCTCCTTTTTTTAAACGCTTGTTCCGGCCAAAAGGTAATTTTACTAAAAATTAAAAATGGATTCCCACTTCAACATGCTTAAAATAATATTGTTTTTTACATATCTGATTGCATATGATAAGTCCATTATATTGAGTTTCGCTACAGTAACATTATTCTGATTATTTAACCATAAATGTAGGTATATTAAATCTATACAAAAAAGGAACTAACGGTGCGTGTGTTTAGCCGGAGTAATAATAATTTATACTTATGTAATGCTTACTGCTACTTAAAAGATTTTCATTCAAAAGACTTGACTTTCCAAAGTTTTTATTAGGAAAAAATATGTCGAATTTTCACACTATTTTCACCGGCCAATTACGCTTTTGCATTAAATCTACTTTCATTATAATCTAATCAAATAATCTATGGAAAATTTTCACGTCTACCTATTATTGCTTATTACTAATCTTAATATCAATTAAATAATAAGGTTTCAATAAATAAATTGTATATATTAATAAAAAAAACTTTTTTCATAGTTTTGGTTCGTAGAACCGCGATAAAGACAAATGACATATCAATATATTCTGGATTGTTGCTAATCCTACAAAATTTCAATTATGTTTCTTAAATTGCAATAGTCACAATGCATTTTGCATCTGTTTTTTAATATTCAAGTCAATGGCTTTAAAAAAAGTGTAAGTCAAGATAATCAGATATTCATAACGCTTAGGTAAGTAACAAATCAGCTCAGTCTACATATTTGACTGCGCACAATATAAAAAGGACAAATTTACAACCTTTGAGATTCAACAATCAGATCTACACAATTTAAACAGCTCACGATCGCTTTGTCTCTATAATAATATTCAAGTAGCTTCATTAGTGTACTAAGCTTACACAACCGTTTGTATTGATCACTGAATTCACTACATCGTATTGTAGTAGTATTTCCCGCGTTAAGAAGTCCAATACACTATCTAGAATTTACGAGAACTATACGATCACTTTTGCGAACTTCCACTAGTTAGATACGCCGCAAAGGTGTCACTTGTGCACTGTTCAAATGTAGAGCGCTTATAAGGCGCAGAAGTAGGGCTATGGGCAGTCCATAGAGTTGGGGCTCGGCGGACCCCCCATCACGCTGTATGGCGGGCTATGCGGCGGCAGCGACTGGATGGACCCATGGACCCGTGGTACATGTCCATCTCCAGGGAAGCGTCTGGCGAACACTTCTCCGCCATTTTGTTTTCCTGCTTGGTCACCATTCGTCGCCACTTGGCCCGCGCGTTCTGGAACCACACCTGTGAACAAAAAATACGAAGTTGGTCTCAACCGAGTACAGGTAGGTCGCCAGCAAAACGAAAACTCGCATTGCCTTAACAAGAATACGGGTTTCGCAACCGAAAAAAGGTTGCGCGGATTTAGTCCGGTGTGTGCCCCGCGCAATTCGGAGCAATTAGTTTCCACCGTGGATGCGGAAGCTTGACTCTTTTCTTTAGTGCATTTCTGCACGGAGCTGTTTTTGTAGGGCACGTGAGAGCGTTCCGCGGATTTGCCATTGTGGGTTGCGTTCCGAGGTGCAGATTTTATCTGTAATTAGCAAGATTACCCGGCGCGCCGCGCGCGGACCGTGACGCGCGCCGTCGCACCAACATTCCGCCGACTTGTTACCCCCGATTACATTCGAAAAATTTAAACTTCCACTGAATCACCGTAGTGGGAACTAAATAAGACGCACAGCTCGGAAACATACCTAGCACACAGCAATTACGCTAAGCACTGTCAATTTGACCTATAAGTTTTTATTGAAAAACACATCAATCAACAAATACACATACACATGAATATCCTTGCGACAAATAAAACACAACAATGTTTCAATAGAAATGCCATTTCGGTCCGTGCTGCAATTTAGTGAAGTTATAAAGGCATGCTAATGTTTAAAACATAAGCTGCCGCAAGTGCAAACCAGCGCCATCTGCTCGCTTTCCAGATCTGCCATTCCGAGACGGAGTCCGCGATAGGATCGCCTTAGACCGCGCAGGAATTTATATTCCATTCTTCTGTCTATGGATTCAATAATAGGGTCCGAGCGATATTCAAAGATTCAAACGCGTTCCCACGGCGCGAAACCGCGGCCAATGGCGCTGGCCCGCCGAGGAAGCCACGCCCACGGCCATGGCCGCTTAGTGCCAAATTTAGACGAGCGGTTCTTTCTCGGCCGGCATCCCGCGGGCTGATAACGAAACGGGGGCAGCGCACCTCGGGCCCCATACACCGTATCCTGCAACGTGAAATCTTACTACAACCCACACTGACAGTCACACGAAAATGTAGGTTATGTGGTGATAAACAGAGTAGTTTTTGTAGGTGATCTTATTAACTATCTATAATGATTGGTACTACATTGCTTGACTAACCCCCATACATATATTTGGAACAATGTTTGTGTGAGTTTGTCAACGGTAAAATATTTGATAACTATCATGAATTGACTAGATAACCCATCTAGGTCAATACCGTAGATGCACCTACTCGTAGTTTTACCTACATTAATATAATAAGAGTACCTATAGAGTTTATTATAGTATCATTACAGATAAAATGTTTAATAAAATAAGTATCTTTCAGCCAGGTGGTTAGTTTCATATTTAATTATAGATATATTTTAATAGTTTTCTAAAACCAGTAGTCGACAAGTTCGGATTGGGGCAGAATTGATGACTTACATAGCATTCACAGATAAATCACAGCCTAGGTGGTCCCGACAAACGTTCTCGTTATGATGACACTACAGTGCAGTTGCATCTATTGAAAGTAAAAAATAACAAGTATGAACAGAACTGATACTTCAAAGGGAGGAGACCGCCTATTTTTGTTTTTCTGTATAGGTAACGGTCAAACTGAACAAATGCAATATGAATGAATATATTTATTATGTAAAAATTTAAATAATTATAAAACATATTAGGTAAATGAATGATAAGTCTGGACTGACACTTAGTTAATATCATAATTTGGAAGACATAACTTCCAAATTATAATATTATCATTTAGGTTGTGTGTAATAACATAACCAATGCATCAGTAAGTAAAATCTTTCTAATATTAATATTTATTTATTTCTCAATTCATTTAAAAGCCATTTCACCATCAGTTTTAAAAAACCTGTGACATTTAGCTGAAGATTTTATCAAAAAAATACAAACTCACTATAATATTTTAATATGACTCGATTAAAAATAAGAATAGTAACAAGCCTCTTAGTGACATTTATTTAAATTCTTTAACGAGCCTAAAAGCAGTTAATATAATTTTAGCAAATGATCAGAGTGCCCCAAGTATTAGTAGCTTTTAGTCGGAGAGCCGGCCGTATAAAAGTCTTATGAAAGGACGTGACCTTTGATTATGGTCGACTTAAGTTCGTGAATGAACTGAGCTTGTCGACCTTTGAAAACTCAATTCTGCCCATCGAATAGTTTACTTTCCGGAAGTGAGGCCATAACTTTGCATACGGGCAAAATTAGGCATTTTTAGGGGAGTCGACCTTTAGTTCATGGTTTCTCTATATTAAAAAATTAATCATATATCTGATCCATAGACTTTTACGGCCGGCTTTCGGACTATTCGGTTGTCATTTCTTTGAAGGTTTATACGATCCAAAATACTCCGCGGAATACGAGTAGGTACTTAAGTACATAAAAACTGTTCAAGTTTGTAAATAACTTTTAACGAAACAACCTAGTGCGTTAGTATTACACAATCATACTTAACTACGTATGTAAATATTCCAAATTGCCAGATTTACTACTGCCGTTTTTAGTATATACATTAAACCATTTTTTTTTCATGACCAGAACGAGCAAGTATAATAAACAGTTTTTTATTGTTATAACACGTTATCTTCAACATGTTATAGTATAATATTATGGCATTTTTATCATTTTTACGCAAATCATAATACGTCTCGCTAAGAATCGCATTTTTATGGAAATCAACTTTTTATATGGCATAATTAAGATAATTAAAATGCATCAACAAAACTATAGCTCTAAGTAAACAGTTTTATATTTAGTGAATTAATATTAAATCAAATTGGTATCTAGGTAGGTATATATCAATGTATTCCGCTTATTCTTTGTACCACGTGCTTCACTATTTCCAGCCAGTCCTCAAGCCGCGGCGAACGTATCATTAAGAATACCGACACAGAATATATTCCCACAGTCATATATTACGTCTCTATTTGCCGAGATATATCGCCACTGATTGTCGGGACGCGCGATTTTTCAGCTTCGGTTTCAGCTATTTTAATTAAGGTAAGTTTATTAATCAACTTGTTAGTTCTGAGTGATGTACAACATATAGTTGAGCGATATACTTTAAAGAACAAAACATAATTTTAGCTTCTAATATTGAGGTTACAAAGCTCAAAATCGTTATACGTATGGCACGAAGAACATTTGTCAAAGGAGATATGCCAAACGTTCTGTAAGCTCAGGATTAATTTTAACTACTCACTAAGTCCCTCTATTAATTATAACTGTTACTGAGTAACGACTGTAAGATACCATAATTTGATTTGTGATTTAAGTTTTGCCTTCAATGAAAGTGCAATACTTCATTTATAAAATCTTCATCTATTTTCATCCTATAAAAAAGCGAACAACTTACTTATGTCAGTATCTGGTTAGCTGTTAAAATGCTAGCTATTACAATAAAAAATAAAAATTGTTGTTATTTTCATAATTTCTACAATATTGTTTAAAGGTATTTCAGATTCCATTATTGAACACGTTTTATAGTGACGAAACCTATTAAACGTTTTTTTATACTTGTCAGTAAAAAATAACGGCGTATGCGTTCCGTTCATGTGTCACTCTTAGTGTTCGACAGAGGTTCGTTTCATTCATCGAACTTCAAAAGCTGATTACAGCAAAATGCGTTTAGTCGTATCTGCCTGATCGTCTTATCAATGGACGACATTTTTCGAGTTACATAAATAACAGAGGCGCGCGTTCAGTCACTGTCCGAGTCAACTACCGATAGATCCGTCCAGATTTGTATCGTTATGACGAATAGTGCTCCGTGTGTCTCCAGATACGATAGCTAGGTCCCCATTGCTTAAACAAAAAGCTTGTTTGATTCACTACATCAATAGATACCTGACCACAGGTTAGTTATAAATTTATAATATTCACTTGGGCAAATTTATTATCTGTACCTGATATTTAGTACCTATTTTAATATTTATGGCCATCACATTTTTACATTCCGCCAGGTACCAGTTATTTTTGAATTTTCGAAATTATATGTACGTTGTATGCAATGCTCTTACTGTGAAGGAAAAACATCGTGAGAAAACCTGTGCGCGCCTGTGAAGAAATTTAAAGGATGCGCGTGAAGTCGGCCAATCCGCATTGGGCCCACGTGGACGACTAAGGCATGTACACCCTTACGTGTCGGCTCGTGCCCCTCAGTGGGGACGTATAACGAGCTGAGGATGATGAATTATTACGATTCATATTACTGAATTTTAATTGCTGGTTAAACCTTACAGGTAATAATAGGCAAGAATATGCACTGTATATAAACTTTTTTATTGTGTGCTCTATAGAGAGGACAAGCATAAACTTTTTTATTTCAACTAAGAGTTATATTGTCATACCATCTACCTGCATACTAAATTTCAACCCGATCCGTCCCGTGGTTTGGGTTGTGCGTTGATAGATCACTATGCCAGTCAGTCAGTCATTTATGAGTTACATAGATTAAAAATAATATTTAAAAAATATTCCTTTTTAAAATAGAACGGTATCTAGCTCCAAGTGATGAAACATAAGCATTCAAGTTTTTTAATTTGCGTCACATATCAGAATCATAGCATTGTAGTGAAGCAAAAAAATCATTCAAAAAGTTTTAAGATAAAATAACTTAACTAAACGAACATTCATGGCAAATTACTAAGAGATTTCTATAATACTTTTTGGATAAGAATTATTTATTCCAAATTCACACATCTTATAATTGAAATGTAACTTATTAAATAAAGGGGGGGGGGTTGTGATTCATCCTGTCAGCCAGAATTCTACCTAAATAAATAACTATGGCATAAGTTAAATGAGCAAATGTCTATATGTTACCCGAGGTTCCAGTACAAACCAATAGTTTATGGACATAATATGTCTATGACAATTCGTTTGAAAACAGCGCGTTGTGAAAGTGGTTCAATCATTTTATTAGTGAATCCTCCGTACAAACAAACGGCAGTAACAGGTGACTCGCGCGTCGGATAATTGCCGCAGGCGCCCAGAATATATTGGCGGACATGGAGTCAGGGCCAGCACAACATACTTTAAATATTGGAAAAATTTACTACAAGTATATATTAATGATATTTTGTATAAATAAAGGTAGATACGCCACCTGTGCCTCAACAACGAACCGCCAAAGAGAATACAGTTGTAGGAAAATGTACGCTCATTCGAAATAAATACTATATGGAAAGGCCTTATCCTGCAGTGGGATATAGGCTGATGAAATAAAATAGATTGGTACGATATCTTATCAGATGAATAATGAATATAGTTGATAAGGGGACGTACCTGAAAACCATTGTATAACTCTAATTAACTAGCTCTCAGTAAATACCTGAGTTTGCATAATTAATGAATAATTTTATAACAGGTATGATGAAATAAAAAATAAATTACGGAAAAATCATAATAATAAGCAATAGAGTTAAAACTATGATTGGAAATGATTCAGGACATTTTAAATACGGATATACGGAAAAGGTCAATAATAATCATTTTCCGTTAGTGAAATGACTTCACGTTCCGGTAGTTTGCAAAAACCCTGAGAAATTACGAACTAGCCTCGGGTTTCCTGTTTGATTGGCATTAACATTTTTTTGCTACCGATAACTGAGTACATCACTACTAAACATTTGAAGTGTATTAAGCATTAATTTAAATTTTGGACCAACATCATAAATAACCAAACTAATTCAAATGAAATATTTCCACGCCATGCCAGCCCTGAGTGCGCCGGGGCGCCGCGCATTTAGAACAAACCGGCCCATATTTCTCTCCTTGCGTCCGCAATTACGAGATTTGTCACTCCCCACTTGTTTTTCTCTCTTTTCCCCCAGTTGAAAAATATCTCGATTTACGTACCGCCCGGTAATTAGCGATTGAAAAAGTGCGTTTTCTTGTCACAGCTTATTGTGCGATCGTTCACAATTGGAGGCGATACCCGTTTAATCGATCTATTACTCACGGTACTTAATGCTATTATAGTCCATATAGTAAACGGAAACACTATTTTATAAAACTTATTCTACAATCAATGATAAATTTTAAAATCTATACTCCTTTAAAAAATCGGAAGGCTTATGAAGAAATTGAATGAAACAGACTGTCCCTAATTTATTGTAAGAACTCAATGTAGGTACATAATAATAATAGTTTAATTAGAGACACTAGTACGCAGGTCGATCAATGCATTCCAAAGCCGTGTTTTCTTCCTTCGCTTATTTTTAACTATAGGAAGGGTTGAGGTGCCGGAACAAATTCCGAATTAATTACTGACGCTTCTATATCCGAAACGTTTTCATGGCTCGCCGTGTCTCTATAAAGATGCTTCTTAACGGTACACAAATAACGAGAGACGCGCCAACCCCCGCAATTAGTGATGCTTGGTCACACCTCGACATTCGGTCAGATATAATTTTACTTTCTAAGTACAATTTGTGACAATAATAACCGATACCCCTCGTGTGAATATGAGTCTTAAATATTCAGTTTTAAGGTAGGAATTGAATAAGGAAAGCACAAAAGATCACAATCAAACGCTCTAGTAATTAGTAAGCCAACATTGTGAGACGCTCGGTTGGGTAGATAATTTCCGCCGCACGTTCAAAAGACGATCATTTGTCATTTGGTCGCGCGAACTCGCGTTCAGCGGACGTGCTCACTCCCTCCTAATTTATTCAAATATTATTTATTTAAGGAAAACGGGACTATTAATCACATCTCTACAGTTTTTATTTACACACGCGGAATGCGAGGGTCTTTGATCGCGTTTGTTTGGACATTTATTAGGATCTCCTTACGAAGCGCTTTTCATGGGCCGCTTGGCTTTTGGGTATTTGCTTGTTTACTGTTTGCACTTCGGTTAATTATACGACGAAAGGTGCTTTGATGCGGTACGCTTTAAATAGGATACCGTGTTACACTGTACCTAATTTGAACCACCGTTTTTACCGAATCATAATGACGTTCGTCGGTTTCTGTTAGGGATAACAATATATTCTAAAAAGATTAATGAGTACAATATTCCAATAAGAAGTACGAGAATAATAATGGTAGTGTTTATTGTACTGTATTGTGTATTATCCATGAAGATATATTTTAATCATTTTCCACACTTTCTGCTCTATAAATGAAAAAGTCACGCACTAAAACGGGGGTAAACAAAAGACCATAAAATATCACGTTTCGTTAGTAGGCGACTTATCCTTTGTATCATAGTATATTTTAAATGAGTGGTATTAGTCAGGATGCGCGGGAGCAGTTTCTTGTCATGTTTAGTCGTTAGTCCGTATTAGTTAAATTGAACCATTCAGTGTAAAAACAAAGGGTCTGTATTCACTTTACATTCTTAGTGGAACGAAAGAACACATAATGAGTTCCTTTAAAATGACTTCGTTACTTTTACTTTTTTTCGTTAGTATTTGACTGTACCTTGTCGGGTGTAAAACATTGAAATAAACCTGCTGAAATATTTCCTGCTGAATCTATTTTTGGTCTAATGGAATTTTAGGTAGCATAATTAATAGTAGCCTCCGCAGTTCGGGGGGTCCTAAGTTCATTAAATCTCATGGGATAAAATAATATAAAATGAGTATTTTTCAACATCAAAGTAAATATAACTAAAACATATTATGTAGGTATAACATAGGTATGTATTTATTAAATTTTCACTTATTTAGAAATTTTACTTATTTTTTAAAGTCTAAATTTCAAGCACTGAGATCAAATTCCATGTTGTTACATTTCGTACTTTAAGAACGAATACAACCACACGAAAGGTAGGCAAAGGCCGTCTTACCATTTCTTGGAGTAAACCAACCGGCCCCGCGTAGGCTGACCATCATTTGAATTGCTGAGAGGATTAAATACTCAATGGCATAACCCTGAAGATATACGGACTGAATTTTCTATATTTATACCGATAACCAAATATAATAAATAAATATAAATGTACAGGTATGCATTAAGGAGCCATATAAATTTGCTATTCATTAGTTAATGTTATTAAGGCTTTGCCGTTGAGAATAATAAAAAATAGAACACTTATTAATATTAAATAACATTTTTCAAGATATATGTACCTATACAACGACGTAAATAAAAATTATTGAGAAATTACTCATAGGTTTCTGTGTAACTATATTATACATAGTTTTAATATCCTAATTAATTTAGTTACTTAAACTTAATTTTTCATTAAATAATCAATATCAATGTATACAATGACAAAATTAAATATGTTCCAATTAATATAAATTCTTACTTAAAAAATAATGAAGCACCTATGTAACGGGACTGTCTCACGTGGTATGTGCCGTTGGGCGCCCCACAAGTAGCATGTCGCATAAATCCCCCTACCAATTACGCAAGCCTTCGAGGACCCCCGCCTGCCTCCCAATATCGACCGAGATTTTTTTCGGTAAAAAGCCGCGCTGCGTCGCCATTTTGCTGAGATACGAACTTTTCGTTTTGCGCGTTGTGCCAACTTTTCGTATTCATACACTCCTGTAAAGATGTTGGCGAAGTTTTATTTTTTTTCATTTAGGTTAGCACAATCAAAGTCGCCAGTGCTGTAAAAAAACCTAAGTACATTCGCAAGAACTAAACACAGCAAAATAATATTTTATAAGTATATGCTTTACACACGGACTTCAGTTTAGCAGACTTTATAAGAAAATTGACGCTTTTTGGTACGACATGAATCCAATAAGATTTAAGGAATTCCAAGTAAAATAACAGGAATTCAAAAGCTAAATAATGAATATTTACGAAATCATGAAACGCTTAGATTTGTGTCTCTAACTTTGTACCTACACATTTATGATTTGACTAATTGCAACGCCTGACAAATTTGAACCTTATCCTATTGGCCGTAGGAGCGCGGTGCAATTAGACTGAAATGAACATAGCACTTGGCTGTATAGGCTTGACTGCCCTCTACATAGAGACACTTACGTCGCGGCACACGCACGCCGCAAGGCCTGCATGCTTCCCAAAAGATCGAGTACTATCTGTGGCCACAAGGCCCATAAGCTTCCCAAGAGATCGAATACTATATGTGGTATTGCGTGCTGCGAAATTATTTTACCGCCACATGTTAACATTCCAAGTAAAAGGGCTAATAATACAACTGGTAAAATAACCCTCACGGAATATAGACATACAATTAGTAAAATGTTGGTATTTATTTATCATGTTAAGGGTTTCGAATTCATCATTTTAAATCACTGAAATTTTTGTTATAATTTATCTGTATCTTCAACCTGTAAAATGCTCTGCTAGACTTAGGTCTCCCCGATTCGCCAATATATATATTATACCTACATACTTAGATATTCACAACGTAACCTACGTGTCGGTTCATTATGATTTTTAATATTGTTCTTACATGCTAAAAACCTCATTGTATTATTATCTTGTTACTTGTATCGGTAACGTATAACGTTCTGACTGTTTTATAAATCTAGGTAGGTATGTACCGCAATGCACTGAAGTTATGCAAACATTTTTTACTGAGCACGCTCACTTCGCCTTAAGTATTTAAGCAAACTACGGCGTCTTTACTAGTTAGACCCCGAGTATCGCCTTTAATTTGTTTGCGGCGCCCTTTAATGTAGAGCCCGATGCTTCAAAGGCTTTTTGTTAACTAAACTGTAACACATTGTCTTTTGTGGTTGCAATCAACATATTGATACCGTAAATATGTTTTTTTTTGCTTTAGCCTTACTGTGTAAAATAAGTAACACATAATGTATGTTTTAAATTCCTTAGAAATACCTATAGTTGAAAGTTGTCGCCTCGGTACGGAAATCTCGTTCATTTCTCGTTTTACGGACTCAAAGGTTTATATCCAGGTTTAGTAATTTAGCCGTCTAAGTATGCAGTGAAATTACTAGGCACATGCCCAGTAATATAAGCAAATAGACTATAATGTGCGAAATTAGTAACCTTTCTTCCACTAACTTATTACAAAAACACTATCGCTATAAAACTAATTTTCGCTATGAACGTAATTTTTTTTTACGTTTCAAATATAATGATATCGTTCAAATCATACCACTCGTGTGTCAGTTATTACTTATTCAAGCTTAAAAATTTCGATTGTTCTAAATTAAATTCTGAGGATTTAATTGACAAATTTAATGACTAAATAATATATCAGTCCCCCACATGGGTGTTTTTCTTCTAAATTGACTATAATTTAACTGATTAGGACACCTGTTTATCAAATTATGTAGTGATGTAATTCTATAGGCTTTCAATTTTAAAGCGTGACGCTGCAGTTGTGTAGGTCAAGGCATCTTTTTAGCTGTTATTATAGGTAGCCGTCTCGAAAGAATTAAATCATTCTCTAAGTTTTTGGGATTCTGTTTAATACTTCCTTTTTATATATGATTATCCATGACTGTTATCGTATAACTATTTTTAAAAACGCAGTTTGAAGCAAACTGAAGGAAAATTTAAAGAATGGATATAATAAAAATTTTTTGAAATTTTTTGCTCTGCATTCGTTCACCACCGAACAAACAATCGTATTTATGTGAATCCTAAAGTTTGATAAAACACGTGTTTTCTAACCTAAAACCGGAGCATACTTATTGCCTTAAGCATTTTTAACCTAAACATGATTTTCAGGACATCCCTTAGTTTTGTTTTTGTGGTTATTTTAACATAACCGAGAGAATCGTATCCCAGTTTCGAGTTTCTAAGAAATTGTATACTGTTGCCGTCTCGTTATAGGTAAATCATGAATTTTGAGCAACGATAACACTTAAACACACTTCTGAAGCTAAATAAAATTACAAAAAACACTCGTAGATAATTTAAAAACATATTTATAAACATATTACCTTTTTGGTGTCTCCTCACAGACGCATCGTTGCAGTGTGTCAGCGACCTCAGAGTTAAAAAAAAAACAAGTTCGCAGTGCAAAACGCTGATAAGGGAGAGGATAGTAAGGCGTTGCGATACCGTGGGTACATTAAATTCGCATTAGCTACCTACCGGTTTTCTTGCCACGAGGCAGTGAGTGCGTCATCGGCCCGATAGCGATGTGTTATATCTTAGGACTCAACTGGTATTCATGATATGGAACAACGTCTTTAGATATGGGTCTTAGATCAACAAAAAATACCTAGATGCACAATCACGAAGAAACATCATCAGCTCACTAAACGTCCCCACCTAGGGGCGCGAGCCTACCCGTATAGGGTGATTAGGCCTTAGTCGTCCACGCGGGCCCAATGCGGGTTGGCCGACTAAGGCCTAATCACACGAAGAAACACCAACCAAAAAAATACTTTATAATTATTAAACATACATAAATTATTAATTTAAAGTTTGAATTTTACACGTCATAGAAAGATTACAAAATCAAAAGCACGAGCACACTACTATGCCATTTTGACAAGCACTGAGCGACGTAATAATGAATGAAATTCTGCCCGACTGACGCGATGGGCACACTTTTGACGCTCCAGAGGAATAAGACTTTGCCGCGGATACTTTTTAGTGAGATTGTGCATCTCTTTTGTTTATTGTTTGCCTAAGATATAGTTTTAAGTATGCAATTTTAACACAATTGATACACAACGTCGTGTATCGCGGGCAACTAAAAAATAATAATAGTGGAACGTTAAATTACTAGGCTATATATTTTATAACCAATACTGGTACCATTCCTTGTGCACGAATAAATGAAATAAATAAAAAAACAGGCCATGACTACGACTCACAACCTCTTGTTTATACCTTTAAGTAACAAAAACAAAAATCATATGGCGTCAAACTCCCAAAGATTTCTTGTTTTTTTACTGCATGTTTTTTGTAATAATTTACTTCATATTACCTGTAGAACGCGCTTTGGGAGTCCCGTCTTCTGGCTGAGCTGCTTCAAGTCCTTCGCATCGGGATTGTGGTTGATAGCAAAGTAGGACTTCATGGTGCGCAGCTGGTGGTGCTTGAAGCTGGTCCGCATACGTTTGGTCCGCGACGTAGACCCCATGGCACCGGCACCCCGGAACCCCATCTCCATATAGTCCGTGTTCAGATCTGGGCACGAGAGAATAATAGTCACGCTGCTAAATGCTAGATAATCTTGCAATAGTGATTGCGACTCGATTTGTTACCTGTCATCATGACAGACGCCGCCATTTTGTGAGGGCGTCATTTGTCATGTGTCAAGCGAAACGTGAAGGGAGTTAAATTCATTTTTATATTTTAGAATAAAATAAACATGTGTGTTTAACAGACCAGAAAATATGTAAAAATAAATAAAATACACTAATTAAGAATGGCTAGTATTGAATACACATAAAAAAGATCACGCAAAGCACTTAACTCTAAAGCATTGTACATGTAAGTAGCAATCTAACGACCTGGAAACTAAGTGAAAAGCAAACTATACCAGCCACAGACGGCGGATCATAAAATGGTTAAATCGCATTGCAAATTCGCCTTTGAAAAAACAATCAACACAAACACGTCACGTTCATTCAGTATTTTTATTGTAGACACATTAATTATGAGGAACAGTTATGTATGACCCTGTACTAATTTCATTGGTGTTATTGTAAGGTACTGAATTGCCCAAATATATATTATTAACTTAATGATACTGTATACATACTTAGTAATAAAATAAATTGAAAAATTTCTTATTTTTTCTTTACGACTTTACCAAATATTCTTATATTGTGTATCACACGGAGACAACATGAAAGGCGGATTTTAGTAGATATTTAATATATTTGTAGTTTTTTTATCAGTCGCGTAGAATTAAATTAGTCTTACGAATGTACCCGCCGATATGCGTTCAGATAATGCAAATATTTACATATATGTATGTAATTACTTTAATTGTTATTGTGCCTCTTTACGAGTTCAAATTACAATAAAGATAACTCAATGGTTGATACAGAGGAAATTATGATACCGTTAAGATATTTCGACAACCACAGCTAATGGTGGTCTTGGAATCGCGAGGTGATTACGCCCCGTATTGTTCTGTAATTGCAAATGTGGGTGTACCGGTGACAGTGCGTCGGCCAAAATGTCGGCTATCCCCCTTATGTCCAGCAAGTTGCCGTAATGGGGAGCGGAACAGAGTGCCGACAGGCTTCGTATGAAAACCGAGCGGCAATTATTATGAAGAACCGAAGACAGAACAATGCAGTCGGAGTGGTGACAGTGAAAATAAAGAAGAATGTGTTTTTTGCATTATATTTTTTGTCGATTTTAGGACCTAGGTTTGGTTAGTTCCCTGTAAACTTAATAGTTTACATGGAACTAACCAAACCTAGGTCCTAAAATCGAAAATCATAATACCTTTTTTATTTTATTATTTAATTACGAGACATACTACTCAATAAAATATATTAATAATAGTAGACGGCTTATAAGTCTTTCAACGATCTATTTCATTTCCCATAACTATCATATTTACACAATTTTGAGCCCCGATTTCCTACCAACAATAATGAATGGAATATTAATTAATCTATTTTGATACACATTACATGCATAATGACAGAACGGGTTAAAATGGATATTTTTTCTTACCATACAAAATTTAGGTATATAAGTACAAACAGGTATACATAATCGTGTCTTTTGAATTCCTAATCCCCACAATAGCTTCTGAACTCAGAAACATCACTTGTTACAGTTTCCATGAAATTTAGCCGCGGCAATATAGGTGAATATATCAATGTAACTGTATCGTTATTTGTGGTCGTAATCCGGTCGTAGGCTCGCATTGTTCGCGGGCACGACGCGGCTCCGTGACGTATCCGTGACGACGGCGGCGCCGCGGCGTGACCCGACCGCTTTAACGATCAATAAAAGTGTTGCCAATAAATACCGATACTGCTAACGGGTGGACCTCGGAATGATTGGAGACTGCTACCCTTTTTGGTATTTTAAAGCTTACAATGTACACTGGTCAAAGATATTTGCAAAATCCTGCGATTAAGGTATACCTAAATAAAGGTTTTTTATTCGAAAAGAAGGTAGGTTGCTCAAGGATTCCTTCAATGGTATTCCTAAGATGACTGTAGCTAGTATAACCAAATTTCTTATAATTTTAATGTAAATTATATATATCTTTATTTAATCAATCCCATATTTTAGAAGTTAGAAGAGTTGGGGGATCCACTTTTTTCCACTTTGTGAGTGTCTCTCGCGCAAACTTTTCAATTCATAAAAAAATACATATCAAATTCTCCATATATTTTTTCAAGACCCTAATACCAATCAAGTGGGAGTATGATGAAAAATTTGAGTTTAATTTATGGGGAACCCCAAATTATATATCAAATTATTTTTAATTTGCTTGTCAAAACATTATAGCGCTTCACAGAATACATGTGCTTATAAATTTCAAAAAGTGTAGTGCAGAGTCGTGCATAGAAATTATGAGAAGAGTATGCAAAGTGAGAGACACTAATCGCAAAAACAATAATTATTTTTTGTCAAATTGACTACTGTTGGTCAAATCGGTTAGAAGCTCGCCTATGGTTTCAAATCTGATGATTTTTCGGCTTGTCTGCTTATTTGCATTTATGTATATGCAGTGAACGCCACTGGAGTCCAAATCTTAATTTCGACAAACTTTTGTACTACAAATATAACTCAGGTTAGTATTAATTTCGGAGGAAAAAGGGTGTAACATACTTACGGACGGACAGTCTGACAAGACGAGTCCATTCCAAAGGGTTCCATTTTTTGTCATTTGGCTACGGAACCCTAAAAATATAATATTTATAAAGTTTTGGTCTAAAAAATAGTTGATGTGCCAAAATGTATAGTCATAACATAATTATAGTTTCCACAGATACCTACATACATTAACGGGTTTCGTTCGGCTACAGATTCGATAATTGAATATAAGTTTAGATAGAGATAGAATAAGATAACCTAGAGTACCTATGCAGAGATTCTAATCTATATATCTGTTTTATATAAATTAGATCTAAAGAAATTAAAATAGTGTCTACGGGCATATTAAATCAGTCAAAACCGTGAAGATATAATAATAATTGTGGTGTTTCACTAACACTAGTATTTGTTCTCGAGATAAATACTGAAGAAATTAATTTGAGATAAGAATTAAGCTTAATTGATATGAGTAGAACGTAAAATGATTACATGGTACTTATAATGCTATTGTTAAATTTACTTTGTAACCAATTAAATATATGATTATAAATATTACCGTGTTGTTTAGCTGAGTTATCTTTAAATTCACAAACAGCTGCATTACTTAACTATGCAACTTAATGTAAAAATAAAGTCAACATTTGCAATTCGACGGTTACCCAGTGCCTGGCCCAGGAACAATTAGCCCTTGGGTAATTATGCAAGAGCCCGCTGAACCGTTTGGCCGCGGTAATGGCCACTCCGCGAGTTTTATGCGCCCGCGCACCCGCCTTTATGGCACTCATGGATAGTCAAAACAAATGCCATATAACCACGAAATTACGAACTCTGAACTCGTTTAGGTTTCACAACACATATTTTTAGATAGGCATCTAAATATCAATGTTATTCTTAATTCATGAGTTAGTTGTAGGAAATTATTTCATTGCATTGCAGTGTGAGCTTTATATAAAAAGGGTAAGCTCCTGATTTCTAAGGTTTAGACCTTAGAAATCAGGAGCTTACCCTTTTCTCCTTAGGGAGACCGATAGACACTTCTAGAAAAATGTGGACTTACTTCTATAGGGTAAAGTTAGGACGAAACTTAGACAACTACTTCAAAGTCATCAATGAATTGCAGTATAATACTCTCTTTATTATGGAATTATGTCCGATACTTTGTACCTACTCTTGAACCTGCCAAATTTCCAAAAAAAATAGCTTATTTCTTAAAGCAACAGCAGTTCAACTCTACTTCACTCGAACCTTGAACTCGAATTTGCCTATGAACTGTTTATTTTAATAAAGCCAGTCGGACACTGATCGGGCGCGCGATGCGACCCGTTGACGGAACGTCTCGTGTTTGTTTGCCATGATTTACGCGGCTGTCTTAGATAACACACGTCCAGCGACGCTAGACCTCTGCAAAGCGCCGTAAACACCCGCAGGCCACCAGAAAACATTCGCTAAAGACAGCGCTCGGCTCTGGCTAGAATGGCAGTTACGCTGTCGCCCCGAGCGTTCGTGCTCACAAACCAAGATACCGTCTCGCAAACCGAAAGGGATTCGAGTTCATGCGAAATTTTCATTTTTTCTCCATCCTTTATTCAATTAACAAGAAGGAATTTCTTTCGAGTTATAGGAAAAATAAAAACATCGCAGCAGCCCTAGAGTTGTACCAGAATAAGACTTTATCGATTTGAAAGATCGCAACACAAAACGTCGAGTCCGATAAAAGAAGACATTATTAATAGATTGAGACACAAACTGTACAAAGATAACGCACAGGACCGCATAAAAAAGTAGACGAAAAACTTTGGTAGGTTATAAAAAGATCATTGTGATCTCATAAATCGTACGCACCATTCATGTTTTGAGGCCGGCAAAAAATCGAGATTTCCTACATGATAGCGCATCGTCCGGTGGCCACGACTTTTTATTACGATGTGGGTGACGCTGCGAAAAGTGTATAAGAACACGTATTTGAAAGAAGCGCGATGACGATTACAAATATGTTTTAAGCTGGTTAATAAAAAGATTTTTAAAATTCCGAGCGATGGTATGAGAAGAAAAATTAATAAATCGGTCGGCATATGTGTTGTATCACATAACAGAACAGCGGGGGGCGCGCTACCGGAGCCCTAACTCACCAACACGACTGAGTGGCGCGAACGCTCTGCACGTAGCTCATATTTCAGATGTTATTACTCTTTAAACCGCCGGGTTATACGGCGTCGATAGATATCAAAGCGGCTATTGAGATGACGACGAAATATAAAAAGTTTATGAGCTAGTGACGCGCACGGTAAGATAATATTGTATTAATGGTAATGCAGTACTTATGATTCGTGTTTTAAAACGGTCTTAAGTTACTTAAATTTATACACGGCTACTATATATGATGTATGATTAAGCTTAAGGTATGATTAGATCCCACCTCAAGATGAGATAAACATTAACACGAGACAAAATATAAGAAAATAAGATTAGCATTTTACTTGACAGGAGCTTATTGATTCGATTTAATACGTGTACATAATGTAAAACAATAAATACTGAAGGTAATTGTCGAACATAAAAGCTTAAGGTCAGTCGTTTTATCAGTTTCCGATGCGATTAAGTTTCGTGATATCATCAGTGCCACATAGGTAATTATAAATATCGATATCAACTATCGATACACTCAACACCTCTATGCACCCTGCACAGTAAATAAAACTTATCGGTATTTTAATGGGCACACGTTTTAGTGCACATTTTAATTTCTTCGCATGTTTTCATAAAGTTCGGTCACACAAGTTTCGATCAGATAGTTTTGGGATACCGAGTGAATGTGGATTCAGCCATGTGAAGCGGAATCGCTTGATATGGCTGCATTTTTTTAAGTGTTTTGCAAATTAATTTAATCAAATCTAAAAATCTATGATTTTCACTAATATAGAATATGTATCCGGTTTAATCTTCTACGTATTTTACATGTATTGCGTTTAAATAAAACATTGCAGAACATTTAGGTAAATATATTATTTAGATGGATAAATCTTAGATAAAACTCTGGTTTCACAGAAAATATCAAATTGTAAAATAAACGAGAAAGTTCCTGTAAGTAAACACAATATCTACTTGACCTTATAAAAAGGTGACTATTCACTTGAAATTGAAACAAGATATTTATTTTGTGGTTTATTAATACCTACTTACGATGATTCACTTTGTATAGTTCAAATGTTACCATTATACTTTGATGTAAACACTGATAGTATTGAGGCATTGATGGTCAACAGATTTGTAATTGCAAATCATTTGTGTCAACTTAATAATTTTATTTATAAAATTTAACTAATTCAAGTGTCATCAATAATGTCTCCTAGTGTTCACTAGCGACAAGTGAAATAATAATAAAGGTATATACTATTACCATTCATCATCATCATCATCATCAGCTCATTTAACGTCCCCACCGAGAGGCACGAGCCTACCCGTATAGGGTGATTACCATTATTTTATTATTTTCAAAATAAATAAAGAAATACATTAATTTAACGTGTATTAATATCTTATACACGGTATTTATATGTAATATAATAATAAGTAATATTAAATATTATGTTAATATTACTGGGCTATAAATAAACATTTTTGTTTCAAAGTCACAAGCTTTGTGAGTTTGTGTGTGTGCGTGATATATAATTCTAACGTGATCAAACCTAAAACTCTAATAAATACATCTGCACTGTTATTGGTATACTAATAAACTTATCTTACTGACATTGCTAGAAAGAGCAATAAGATTACTGCCAGATGTCAGCTACATACCCGTCGCCACTTCTCAGGGGCCAATAAAAATACCTCGCTGATGTTACGAGACAAACGATATCTAGTGGTAGTAACGCTGAGCTGTAGATTACAATATAACCTTTAAAACTATTTGGAGCCTTAATAATATAATTAATGTGCTTGTTTCTGTTAGAGTTTTGTTGACACATATAAGTAGGACCTTGCAAGTTCGCATTGGACTATTCTCAATTAGATTAAGACCCATGTGGTGTAATGGTTGAGAGGTCGACTATTACGTCAAGGATTTCAGGTTATATCCCCCGGCAGTAAAAATATTTGTGTCTGTCTATAATTATGTATGTTTGTTTTGATCTGGACGTTATTATTCTTACAAAATGTATATGACTATGAGTATATATCCTATAAATTGGGACTAGTTGGTGCTATGTGAATTTCGGTAGGGAATAAATAAAAAAGATATTTTAATTTTCATTCGGTAGTATTTGCCACGAATTCTTGAAACATTTAAATTAATGGTTACCTAAGGAATTTATGCGTCCCTACTTTTATTCATCATGTTCAATTCAAATTTTACTCAACAATAAATTAAAGGTATCTAATAAGTTACTCATTTGAATTTAAATGTTTGCGTAACTGTAAAGAAAATTATTGAATCCTGGCATTATAATATATAAGACCGTATAATTGCTAAAAGTCGTTAGTTACACTTTGATCGTGTGATCGATAGGACTATTGTTCCAAGCGTTTTGATACGATATATTATTTCCTTCTAAATGTACCCACCTGTACAAAAAAATTAGAAACCAACTTCGCAAGCTGAAGTGTGTTTACTTTCGATTCAGTGTTATAAGCCCACGAAATGATTAAAAAAATATTGACCGTCCATTGAAGAAAATTTTATTTTTACCTCAAGGCACTATTATGTTATTAACCTTTATCATCATAAGTAAAAATTATTGTTATTACTTTCCTTCAACACTGCATCTGTCATGGTCAGGAGTATCCACAGTATCACTCACCACTAAGTGAGCGAACTCGCCGTCTTATTCTCTTTATGTCATAAAAAGCACAGAAAATGTTCAAATAACATGATGTCTAACTCGACACCACTTTCAATAGAGTAAGCGATTTCTACCACAGGAAATTTGGATTCTGTTAAGCTGTATTGAATATAGGCAGTATAAATTAAAATAAAAGTATCAAGTTACGTGCAAAGTTAGTGGAAGGCCAACTTTCTTCACGTATAAGTTTGTTTGAAAGGAAACCTAACTCGGTGGCAAGTTAACAGCCCCTTTCACTGGAACTATTAATTCTTGCTTTTTTCTTAAGTTAGCGTTTATAAAATTAACACTTGGAACATGAATGCGATTATTTACTCGACAAAGGGTTATGACAATACAAGGATTTATACAATTGAACTTTTAATTAACATCAATGATTAGAAATTAATTAATAATTTAATGAAGGTAAAGTTACTTTGCGAGTAATCCTCTAATTTTAGCTTATATATTTTGTAGGGATGTACTAAAAGAATTTATGAACGTGCATGAAAGTGTTACGATTGCGACTACCTTGTTTAGTGAGCACAATGAGAGCGTACCTATTTTATGAGCAGTAGTAGGTATGAGGAGGAATGTAGGTACTTTATTGCGATTTTACTGCGAAGTTACAATATGCTGTTATATTTTTTGTTAAGTGAAATCTAGTTATAAAAATAAAAAGACGAAAATAAATTATCGAAAAGTTTGGTTAACCAGTATGGCTAAAAGCACCGATATTTACATTGGAACTATACTCAAGGAGTACAGTACCAATGTATTATATTATCTTTTAGCGAGGAACTCATCCAAAGTTTAAATATTGTGAATCATAAATGAGGTGTTTATGTTAGATTTTCGTATATTGCATTTTTATTACGCCAATGGCATGGGTAGGATAATTGCCTTGTATTTATAGTATGTTAGCCGAGCCCACAGTATGATTATATGCAATAAAGCAATTTGTTTGTTTTCACGTGTGATGCAGCGGTCAGTATGCGGGGAACTAACAGATATTCCAAAACCGTGTGTGTTTATTAGGTACTAGCTTTAGCTGTTTATTATTTCCATAATTTCATGACATAAGGCATTTATAAATAAATTATATGATACATCTTTTTAGCTATCTCTTATATAAACCAATTGGTTATAAAGTACCATAAAATCGATATTTTATAAATTGTATTTGTCTATTGTCAAAGTTTAGTGCATAAGATATTTTTTCCGTTCGTTGCATAGACGCTCTCGGGTTTCCAAACAGTGTGTGATCATAAATTACCTTCTAACGGGCCGACAAAAAAGAGGAGCGTTTCCTACTTCAATAACGGGAGTGAAGTAAATTTTATGTCGTAACGTAATGAAGTTGTAGCATCTGCCCTCGATTTTTTCCTTTTGTCTTCGGTATTTTTCTACCCAAAGTCAGGTTCACTGAGGGTACGCCATAAATTTAGTATCGCCGTCTCTACGCAACGTGATTTATTTCCCGCCAAAATATGTGCCCGATGTTACTTTTTTTATTTTTTTCGGTATCGGCCAGTACGAGTAGCGTCCGACGATCATGCGATAGTGCCAACGCGTTCCTTTGCCGACAGTAGTTGGCTTAAAAAATATTTTTATTTCGTTTTACCAGAGTACAAAAAGTCATTTGGGGATGGCCAGCTTTCTTCTCCTTTATTTTGGTTTTTGATATAAGATACGTACCACTGACCGTCGCTTAAAGATTTTTTTAATTTTTATTCGATATCTTATAAACTATATATGTAACTAAAATCTTGTAAATTTAAGTAAACCCGAGTACATTCATACATACTTATAATAAATACACTACACACATTCTAAATTCGAAGATACGTTTAATGTTATTTATAATAAATATGCTTTTTGTTTATCTTAGTAACATTATTGCATAATGTTCATTGTGAAGATTAAGTTTTATTTCGCGTATCGAAACACAGAAAATCGTTTTATACAGTTAGGTTAGTGTACAAACGTAGATTAGAGTGACATTACAGCACTAACTCTGCTGTTTCTTTTGTTTAAGAAAATATTGACATAGAGTCCATAATATTGTTTTGCACATCACTTTGTGATACGAGTATACTGTATGTACTATTATAGGAGGGGTGCAGTATAATGTTTCGTTGAAAGTACCTATGCGTTAAATGTTGTGCGCGCATTACTTGTCAAACATGTTGCCATGGCAACGTCGGATCCTTTATT
>PQWD01008988.1:0-47688 GCA_019425675.1 Leucinodes orbonalis | reverse complement strand
TGCCACCATCCAATCTAACTTCTCGACTCATGACCTTCAGAAGCGCCGTCAATATAATTGTTGACATGATTTTGACGAATTGATGTGAGTGTTCAATTATTTGAGGTATTCCCTGAAACATAAAAAATGGCAACATAGGAAAATAAAATAATGGTAAAGTACAGTACAATATCATCCAAGGATTCCTTTAAAAATTAAACCAATTTATTTAAATAAACAAAAAAGAATTTAAACGCATTGTTTAAATATTTTCCCCTGTCACGCACGGTAGCGTAGTACAAGACTCTCTAATGGATCTTCAAAATTGACCTTCAGGTTTCAAATATCATGTGACTAACTACAAAATTCAGTTGGAACCACAACCAGTTTTTTTTACGTCATATACGGTCAACAACTATTTTACAAAAAACTAGCTTTTGCGTGCGACTTCGTCCGCGTGGAATAGTTACTTTGGCCTAACGCGCTCTTTAACCCGCTGTTTCGTTTATATAGGTGAGTTAAAACTGCGATATCTCGTAAGATATTCATTGAAGTTGAATGATGTAAAGGGAAATTTTGTTTAAAATGAATTACTTGTGATAAATAAAGTATTTATTTGGATAAGGATTGATATCATATTCATGAAAATACCTTCGCAAATGAAGAATTCTTAAAAAAAAAAATTTCAGCGTAAAATATGTTATAGGGAACTAACCTTTAAAGATAGACATATGCTGTCGCGGACTTTTTTGTAGACCTTTAAAAGGGGTTCAATACTCTCATACATTACTTTTGCGAAACTTTAACCATTTACGCAGCGTACGCAGCGGAAGCTCCAAGTATGAAAAAATCCCCCCGGATTTTGAAACATTCTTCATTGCTGCTCAGCTTCTATTGCTCGTAGCGCGATTATATATAGCCTATAGCCTTCCTCGATAAATGAGCTATCTAACATTGAAAGAATTTTTCAAATCGGATCAGTAGTTCCAGAGATTAGCGCGTTCAAACAATCAAACAAACTCTTCAGCTTTATAATATAAGTATAGATAATCTGTAGTAAGTGCTTAAGTAAATAATTATTATTTTATATTATGCTACATACTGCTACGGAACCTTTTATGAGCGAGTCCGACTTGACTTGTCCAATTTTTTTACCGCACTACAAACGGGTCAGCTCTGTAAATCATACGCGTGACATCAAAGGCCCGGTCACGTGACAGCTTGTCACGTGACGTGATGTCATGTGACGCCACGATTATCTGACGCTGTCATTAATTTGGTGGCGGGCTGCGTGATAATAGCACGTGTTATTTAATTGGCTATGCAAATAGATGTCTTGACCTTGATGTGCTGACATTATCTATGAATGAATAGCAGCATACTACTATGTCTTTATGACATGTAGCGAGTGACGTTACGTGACGTGACCTAGCTGACGCGACGGGCAGACATTTGCCGCGGATACTTTTTGTGTGAGATTGTGCATATAGCATGGATTTATAAAAAATACCGACGGAGTCTCGCTAACATCAAAAGTGTGTCCAAATCCGGCCAGATTTGTAAAGCGCGAAATATTAAGACTATTTAAGACATTTGAATGGCATCAGTTAACAAAGATTTAAGTCAAGTATGTAATAAAATAATTGTTTAGGATTTTCTCTTTTGTATTTCCTTCAATGAGGAAACTATAAATATTTTTTCTCAGTGTTCCCCTGTATTTCCAAATAAAACAACAACCCTGGCACTGGTACTAAATTACTCATTCACAACTTTTGTATGTGTCAATATTCCAAACGAAACTTGACATCTTTGCTTTTTAAGCTCTCGCCTATCTAACTGGCTATCAATTCGCCACACACGCGCCCCACAGAACTGGCACAGGAATTCTAGTATTTGATATGTTCCGACTCTTCCAACGCGAATTCTCTATGATTGAAAATGAATTTTCAATTTCGGCTTTGAGAACTCGGACACCGTCCAAAAACGCACGAAATAGGTCAGTGAGGCAACCCTAGCCAGACCAATTCAGCTCAAAGTTCCATGCGGATTTATGGCGGTGTCTTTGTATTTATTAATATCGGTATGTACGTTTCCAAAGGGATGTCTAGTGGACATATCACCGGTATTTTTCTGTACGTGCGGATAACGAGCTCATTCTTTAGCGTCATTGTAAGACTGGAACCATAGAGTAGTAACAAATGATTATCGAACGGAACGAATATGCCATTGACCAACAAAAAGTTACTACCAACGATATATTTTGGAACAGTCAGAAGACAAAAATATTTTTATATGATTTTTGTTATGTGTCATTCAATACAAACATGCACAATAATGCACTAGGATCGAACAACTATTTTACAAAAAACTAGCTTTTGCGTGCGACTTCGTCCGCGTGGAATAGTTACTTTGGCCTAACGCGCTCTTTAACCCGCTGCTTCGTTTATATAGGTGAGTTAAAACTGCGATATCTCGTAAGATATTCATTGAAGTTGAATGATTCATCCTGGGCCCTATTGCACCATATAGGTCGTGAAAATATATGTACGAGTATGTGTTCTCTCCATCTGTATAATCAAAAGGTTTTCTCATTGTGAACCATATAGTGCATTATAATTATAGTGCCTAAGTCAAACCCTCAGTTTTCTTGCAGAAATATGCACAATTCCGTTTGGTAGAGAAAGTTGGAGTTGGTAGAAAAGTTGTTTGATTTATTGTGCTAATATTTGATACTAATATTGGCAATGTTTTAGCGCTCCCATTTAGTTTTTCTGTCACAAAACACATTTGTAATACAAATTTTCAAGAACGAATTTAGTTGTCCAATCATTTCACAAAACTCGCTCAAACTTAACAAATTTAAATTTAATATTAAGTACTGAGATCCTTTGTTACGTTATACTTGTAATTTTCAATAATTAATAAACAAAGAAGTTACTAGCTGAGAAAGAGTTTATTAAATTATACTAACTCGCAAAATTAATTAAAAAAAATCCTTTGACAATGGCTCAGTGTCTTCTGAATGTAATTAAAACTATTATTGGTTTGGATTATTTAAAAACTAGCTTCAAGGCAATAATGTAAAAAGTATGGATTCGTGATATGCTCACAAAACAATAAAAAAAAGTGTTCCTAATGCAGTGACAGCACTCATACACATATTTCGAATTTCGATCACATTTACCTAAACAAAAGAGTACAAACTGTACTCTCTTCGGCGGTTCGTTTTTGAGGCACGGGTGGCGTATCTACCTTTATATATACAGAATATCATTGCTTCAAGGTTCTCTTTGTAGTATTTTGTTTTTAATAAATAAATATATTTTAAATTATAAATCAAATGGAACTTCCTTTTTCATGGGGCTAATCCAGAATGCCTACATCTAAACTAGTGTATGTAAATTTTAGATAAACAATAGAATAAAGCGAATAAATAAATAAACTAAGAGCGTCGGTGGCTCAGTGGTGTGGACGATCGCCTTCCTACCGGGAGGGCTGAGGTTCAAATCCCGACACGTACCAATGTATTTTCGAATTTTCGAAAAATATATGTACGTTATCCGACGCTCTTACGGTGAAGGAAAACATCGTGAGGAAACCTTCATGCACGCCTGCGAAGAGATTCGAAGGTTGTGTGTGAAGTCGTCCAATCCGCACTGGGCCCGCGTGGACGACTAAGGCCTAATCACCTATACGGGTAGGCTCGTGCCCCTCGGTGGGGACGTTTAATGAGCTGATGATGAATAGAATAAATAGATGCGCAATCTCACTCAAAAAGTGTCCGCGGCAAAAGTCTGCCCATCGTGTCAGTTTGGCAGAATTTTCATCCATAATCACGCTCGCTCGCTACTTGTCATAGTGACATATTAGTATGCTTTTGATTTGTACCTTTTAATGACGCCTTAAGGTCAAAATTTTCATGTATACTTTTGTCATAAAATAACAATAAGTCAACGTATGCCTGTCGTAGACAGAGTATGGTGTATCCTGTGTATCTAGTGACTTTATTGTTTATTTAAGACTTGTTGACAAACAGATTGACAAACTGTTTTGTTGACCTGTCAAAACTACGTTTTCCAAGTTTTTCAACACTTTACATTTTGTATGAAATTCTAACACTATTACGTTACGTACCTATCTAGATTGAAAAAACCAACGCACTTTTTCTTCTTTTATAATAATATAACAATGGGTGAAACAAATAATAACTAAATACCAGTGGGTATTCTTACATTCACACAGAGCCATCTAGCCCCAAGTTAAGCGTGGAACATACATATATACATTATTTTTGTAAATACGTACATAGGTATTATGCATAGAACACACCCAAACAATACAAACAGACAATCATGTTCATGCTCATAAATCTTTATACTGCCCGGGATTGAACCCGGATCCCTTGGAGTAGTAACCGACATCTCAACCATTGCACCAAAGGGGTCGTCAAATCATTATCTTATTTACATATTTTATTTTTCCTCTATGGTCAAGTGGAGCGTTGTGTTAAGATCGTTTCGTGATCTGGAGTTATACCATATCGTATATTTATAAGAATTGCTTCCCAGCTTGATAAGGACATTGCAAGCTGAATCATATGACTGCATTCAAAAATTTTATTTGTCCATGTATATATATTCAGTAATCCGCAAGCCAACATTTACAGGAGCGCACGCAATGCGGTGAAGCCTTTCCCGTATCTAAATATTGCGCCTAACTTAGGGCTGGCACCTGGTGTTTATAACGACGACCCTTTGGTGTAATGGTATAGACGTAGGTTCCTACACCGACCCCCGGGCAGTACAAACATTGTGTGCATGAATATGTCTTTTGTATTGGTCTGGTTGTTTTTATGTAATCATACATATCAATGTATATTTACAATAAAGTATTTAATTATGTTTGTGAATTGTTTAATACTGAACAAAAGGCCTCCCTTAATGAAATCCACGCGGCCGATCCCTTGCAGTTGACATCCATCTGCTACCCGCCACCTTAACCAGGTCATCCGTCCATCTAGTACGGGGTCGGCCTACGCTACGTTTTCCGTTACGTGGATGCCACTCGATAACCTTCCCGCCCCAACGGACATCGGTTTTACACACTATGTGCCTTGCCCACTGCCACTTCAATTTGCTAATCCTCTGGACTATGTTTTCACCCTAGTTCTCCTACGGATATCCTCGTTTCGGGTAGGAGACACCTAACATAGCCTTCTCCATAGCACGCTAAGCAACCTTGAGTGTATTCAAGAGGCCCTTAGTGAGCGACCACGTTTCGCTTCCGTATGTCATAACTGGCAACACACACTAGTCAAAGACCTTCGTCTTGAGACACTGAGGTATTTTGGACGAAAAATTCTGCCGTAACTTCCCGAACGCCATATATTAATACCCATATATTAATACCCATATTACAGGCTAATGCTTAGTTTAAGGCCAGATGGCGCTGTGTGAATGTCAGTGATTAATTACATACCTATATATTTATTTCTATATTTATATAACTTAAAAAAAATGTTTAAACTGCTTCACAATTAAGAACAATTCACAGCCATAATCTAAACAGCAAGTAACCATTGCAAGTTGAACTTAGGGCCTACCCACGATAGTCAAATGTTTTAACATGATCACTACCTTTGGCAAGCGGGCATTTTCTTTGAAGATACAATTTATTTTTCTATAATAATCCAAGACGCTATCTTTGTGTATTATATCACAGAAAAAAAAGATTTTCTTGTCTCTGTATTCCTGGCGGTAAAAGGTTAAAACAAATATTTATAAAATAACCTACGTAACTTAGGTGTATTTAAAATCTGAAATTATCAAATCATTTTATCGTGAATAAATTTAAAGTTTTATACTACACGATTCTGTCAACCCTACATGAAAAACGGCGCGCGCGTTGCGTCCATCGTCACTCAAAATGACAAATCCAATGGCTTCCACTTTTTATTTCATAAGCGAGCCATCCGGTCCTGTTTGTTTTTATGGAAAGTGACGATATTTATAACGTATTTGCACAATTCCCATTTGTGGGCTTTGACGATGCATGGGTACTTTTAGTAGAAATACTTGAGTATGTAGATATTTGGCGTTTAAACACTGTTAAAGCTTAGCTATTCTGTAATGGTTGGTTCAAATTTTGAGTTCAACAAATTTATATGTTCCCGATGAATTATCAAATCAATTAATAAGCATCCACAAATTTATATAGCGCCATCAAGCCTCAATTTAAGCTTGGAGCTTGTACTAAACCAACTACTACATACAAACAAGACAAATGTTTGTACTAAACTGGTATTGAACCCATTACGTAACATGGGTGGTTTTATTACCATAGAGCTACAGTGTTTATATAAAATATAAAAAATAATACATACCTCTTTTTCGATTAAACAACAACCACCAGCACTAACAACCGGTTTCTGAATCCGATAGACTGCAAATCTTATTTTCATTCATTTATGCTGATTGTTCGGGTTGTCATTTGAAGTTTAAATATTCATGATAGCTACCATTAGGTAGTCATTAGCTGGAACAATCACTTAGTACGCCGTGACAAATGGGATGAAGGCGGGGCTGGATGGACACATGTTAATTACAATAATGTTACAGGCAGTGACCCTTTCGGAAATGCATTATTACTATCACATTTCGCATTTATTTTTGCTTTAAACATATTTTATACAGGTACCATTTGTTTACATTCCTTAACCATTTGACATATAAATGTTTGGGCCAAAAATATTACACATCAAACTCTTTTTAGTATTTACGTAAATTATCATTTGGCTATAACTAATATTAGCCAAATGATAAAATTTGCGTTACTGAAGAGGGTGTTAGGCCTTAGTCGTCCACGCGGGCCAATGGATTGGCCAACTTCACGCACAACCTTTGAATCTCTTCGCAGGCGTTCGCAGGTTTCCTTAAGATGTTTTCCTTCACCGTAAAAACGTCGGATAACGTACATATAATTTCGAAAATTCGAAAACACACGTGGCGGGATTTGAACCTGCACCCTTCCTATTGGAAAGCAACAGTCCACATCATTGAGTCAACGTCGCTCTTTTGTTTTGCTTTTGCTGTTTATTTAATAAATCATTATTTATTTTTCAATTATGATTCTTGCGTTGAAATGCACCTAGCCATTGCATTTTTGCTACCGTATTTACGTATCGGCAATGATCAATTTTGGCCGCATAGCCAAAACTAAAAGATAAATCTACCAAAACTTGAACAATGCTCGTCCTAATTAGATTCGGTGAGAAACCTCTTTCTTGAAGTTTGACCTACCTTCACGATGTACGTTCGATTACAACTTCGGGTAGAACTACCAACAACAACACATACTCGTAGAGGTATTCGTATAATATACAAAGGGCTTAGACTTACACTTTCTTCCGCATACATCCTAAGGCGTCGCGGTGGCTCGTTTGTGTGTATTGCTGCCTTCAGATCTGTAGGGTGCAGGTTTAAATCCCGCCACCAATGTTTTTTCGAATTTTCGAAATTATACGTACGTTTCCGAAGCTCTTATGGGGAAGGAAAATATAGTGAGGAAACCTGCGCACGCCTACGAAGAAATTCAAAGGTGTGAAGTCGGTCACCGCACTGGACCCACGTGGACGGATAAGGCCTTTACACCCTATACGGGTAGGCTCGTGACCGGTGGGGGCGTTTAACGAGCTGATGATGATATCCTAAGTCTCAAGACCGGTAAATTATGAAGAAATCATATATAAGAAGAGAGTTCTTAGAATCACACTCGTAAAATATTTTAAAAGTAAATATTATTTGCGGTGGCTAGCGCGTTTGGCGGTGATCGTGCGAGTTATATAATAGACGCAAGGAATGGGTGCCGGAATAATACTATTTTATCTAATGATATCCACTCGAGGGTTACAGCGAGGAAAAATATAGAATTCGCACTTCGAGGCAAAACTCAAAATTTCATCCTCACCACCTAGATGAATGGAAGTCCTCGACAGTGCGTTTTTGTCGTAATTTCTTGCCACGAACGACGAAATTGTGGAATCAGTTGCTGCCAGAGATATTTCCTGAGCGATACGACCCGGCGACCTTCAAAAAAAGAGCGTATTCCCTGCTGAAAGGCCGGCAACGCATTTCAGTGCCCTCTGGTATTGCAAATGTACATGGGCGGCGGTGTCATTTACCATCAGATGAGCCGTTTGCTCGTTTGCCTGTTATAGTATAAAAAAAAAAACTTACTCGTAAACATATTATTTCACGGTTATTTGACGACCCATGTGGTCGAGATTCGACTAATACGTATGTATAATATGTATGTATTCAAAAAGTATATATGTATGTTTATCCCTTATTTAGTATCCATAATACAGGCTAATGCTTAGTTTGGGGCTAGGTGGCGCTGCGTGAATATCAGTGGAAATTTATTAATTTATCATTTCCTTTTTGTTGTGATTAGATTAGATTATGCCACAGATTTTATTATAAAACTTTTTGTTTTTTTTTTCATATAAAACTGTTATATTTATTTATTTTGAAAACCTCGTAATTATAATGCATAAACGCAGGATTCATGTAACATCAATTATTCAAATTAAATACAAGCATTCAGGTAATAACGTATGTAATCTGATACACACTTCATTAGCCTTTCAATAAAGTGAAAATAATTAATTCAATTGATGTCCCGATAGCAGCCAATTAACCAATTTATCAACAATTACATTTTGAAGATATCGAATTTGTCAGCCATTAATGTTGAAGTCACGTATGGTAATGCGGGCTGGGGGCCGTATTATAATTAATTATGACGATGTTTGTTCATGCAAACGTTTTTCTTTCAATAATGCCACACAACGACAGGACTGAATATTATAGAAATAGAATAGAAATAGAAATAGAAAAAAGTTTATTTGACCACACAAAAAAACAACGATTATACAGTTTAACATAGAAGATACAATATAACAATTACAATTTTACACAGTTTACAATGATTGATACAAAGAAGAATACACTAATAAAAAAACAAATATGTAATTAAAGGAATAAATAATATAAATAAATATATGAATGAAAAAATAAATAGTAATAATGTGGTCAAAGGGCCCCATCTCAGCTTTGGTTGCCGCATGTTACGTGCGTTTATATAATACATTGATTTTAGAGTGGCCGCGGCAGCGCAATATTGTCATGTACTAGCTGATATAGATATGGGAATGAGCTCACCTAGATACAGGTGTGTCAAAAACCGATCAAGCGCGAGTCGCATTTACGCACAAAGGGTTGACCGACGACAAAATACGTTTGTTGTATGGGAGACCTGTTTTTAGGGTTCCGTAGCCAAATGGCAAAATACGGAACCCTTATAGATTCGTCAAGTTTGTCTGTCTGTCCGTCCGTCCGAATATGACAACCCCTTTTTTCTCCGAAAATATAAGCACTACACTATTCAAACTTTGTATTTATATGTATTCTGTAAACCGCTATGAGGTTTAATAAGAAACTTGAAAAAACAAAATATTTTGGGTTCCCATACATTGAACTGAAACTAAAAAAAAATTTTCATCGTACCCCACGTGTCGGGTATCAATGTGTAGATCTTGAAAATAGTTTCATCATCAATTATTTTTTTATAAATTGATTAGTATGCGCGAGAAATACTTCCAAAGCTGAAAAAAATGTGTCACACCCCCTCTAATTTCTAAACTATGGGGTTGATAAAATCGAAAAAAATATATGATGTACATGACCATAAAATCTAACAACAAAATTTAGTTTGAACGATTTCTGGTGTGTAGTTTTCTTTTTATACGTCATAAACGGTGAACCACTATTTTTTCATATTAAAGCTGTAGTAGGTGCCTAAGTAAGTAAAAATTACTTTATTTTATGTTACTTGCTGCTGCGGAACCCTTCACGGGCGATTCCGGCTCTCGCTTGGCCAATTTTTTATTTTTGTAGTACTATTTGTTATGACGTCAACAGGGAAACAAAATTATTTGAATTTTGCATAGTTTTCCCATCACTTAATGTCACGGTACTATCAAACGGTCGGACAGGGAGGCAATTATATTAATAACAGTCTCCAAAGGTCTGGTAAGGTATCAAACTTCAAAAACGGACAAGGGCAGTAAGGCCGTTGTCATTGTTATAAAAATAAGCAATAAAAACCGAAGCGTAAAAAAATAAATTGTCCTTGAAAGTTCCGCAGTGGCCGCTAGGGCGGCTGTCATTTGTTTTGACATTTCAGACCCATTATTTCAACTATTGACTATAATAGGAGAAAGGGCTGTTAAATAATAAATTTATATCCACATGCACACAGCTCCATCAAGCCCCAAATTGAGTAAGGAGATTGACCAGGGAACATATTTACTTAGTACAAATACATACTTATTTGTCACGGCAGCCTATGCTGAGACCGGGCCCATTTGACCACATCTGTGTTTTTTTTTTAATGTTCAATACCTTTTTTTCCGCCTTTGTGTCATATTTTAATTGTAATATAGATGTAAATGTGTAACTGTGTGGTCAATAAATGTTTTTCTTTATTTCTTTACATACATATTTTACATAGAAAACACCCAGACTACTCATACATACAGACATAATATTTATTCACACTTCCCGTGACAGAATACGTGTAACGTGTTTTTTAGGTAGGATAAGTATTTTTATTAGATTTTCTAACTTAGAACTTTAAATAATAATAAAATTATTGAAAACATAAAATCGACACATAATTTGTAAACCCTTCTCCCGCGGACCCCCACTCGATAAGCGCATTCTTTTGTATTAATCTTATCGAACTTTTTCGTAGGTTTCTCTTATAAAGTCCAACACAATGGCGTATCCTGAGTATTTTTGCTCGGTTGTCGTGATCACAAAGCACCTTCTGACAATGCTAATAATGTCAGGCATTTTCATAGCTGAGTTTGTATAATAGAAAAGGCAAGATTTGAAAAGTCGTTCCCTGCTGAAGAGGCTTTACAGCTCGCATAGAATTTATGAATGGACAATTTTATAGGCATATTGTTCAGTGTTTATACTGAATGAATGTTATTGATAAATTTAGTATAAATAATCAATATTTTTTTGTTTGTTATTACCAAAAAGTATTATGTACAAAAATTTTGGTTGTACATCATTTAATTATATTTAATAATCTGTATCCAAAAACCAATGTTAAGCTTTCAGCTTGGAAACTAGGGAAATGTTTTGAATTTTAGAACGGATGTGTAATGTGCATCCGTATATACTAAACCGGGCGTGATTTTTTTATCCATGTACGTAAATTTTACTATCTACATAGTGTTCTATGCTTTTTAATACATACTCGTATAAACCAAACAGTTTAATATTGCTCTATATCAGTTAACCTTATACACCATCTACGTATCTTTTTGTCATCCTTAAATAGGATATTATAAAACACTGATTAGTTTTATATTCTAAATTAAGTATCCTTAAGTTAACTTTAACTGCCTCCGTGGTCTAGTGGGGAGGTCGTGGGTTCGAGTCCCGCGGGGAAACGGCACTTTGTATGATTTTTCCTAGTTTTGTTAGGGTATTGCAGGCTGAATCACCTCATCATCATCAGCTCATTAAATGTCCCACTTCGACTACCGGGGGCACGAGCCTACCCGCATAGAGTGATTAGGTCTTAGTCGTCCACGCCGGCCACACAGCGGATTGGACGACTTTACACAACCTCCGAGTCTCTTTCGCAGGCGTGCATGAAAGGTTTCCTTCACGATGTTTTCCTTCACCGTAAAGAGCGTCGATATACGTACATATATTTTCGAAAATTCGAAACATTTTGGTACGTGTCTGGATTTGAACCTCAGCACTCCCGGTAGGAAGGCGACTGTCCACACCATTGAGCCACCGACGCTCTGAATCACCTGATTGTCCGAAGAGAAAGATAATTCCGTGTTTCGGAAGGCACGTTAAGCTGTCGGTCCCGGCTAGTATCTAAGGATTGAAACCGTTCAGATTTGGGCCCACGTGGTGGGTCATGGCCCAATCTGCCCAAAGCTAGTGCAGTGGGATGTTAAAGATTGATGTTGATGATTATAATTATGTACCTACTTCTTTGCTTTTGGTACAACTGTGTACCGATCTAAAGGACCGGTAGGTAAGTTATCACAAATAAAATCTTATCTGCGCTTCAGCATCTGCAATATAAATTAAATATCACTATCATCTACTATGGGTAAGCGTAATCCATAGACATCCCGCGCAAAAAATAAAGCATAATCATTTATGCTAACTTTTGTTTTAGAGCCATCAAAATAGCAATTTCGAGCGTCGAAACAACCAGAATGTAAGTTTCACTTTTACAGCACAATTAACCGTTAAAATTATTATAGCCGTGGAAAAGTTAACAATACTTATCTGAAGCAGTAAACAAAGTGACGAGATAAACCGTTGCATCGTTACTTTTTTTAATAAGCCATCTTAGTTACGAGAGTCGACGCCGTAAACTTACCTTTCATATTTCTTGATTAACTTTAAAGCCTACTGTAGACTTGGGGCAATCATTTTTAATGGTATAATGTAAATTTTATGCTTCTAAATATATCTTACTACAATACTTTGGTTTTAAAACTTTTTTATTATAATGTGTTAGAACGATTCATAAACAAATATAAAAAGTAGGCATACTAATTAGTATTTTTAAGATGTCTGAAATTATATTTGTTAAAGAGAATAAGCCTTCCCAAGTTCCTACACAGCATAGTTATGGGGAGATTGGTAAGCCACTGTGGTCCCAATACAGATTGGTGGGTGTTAACAACTATCTAAGATTGTATCCGGGACCCGACAGCTTAACGTGCCCTCCGAAGCATAAAATCATTAATCCTTTCTGTCATTCAGGTGCTTCAGTCTACAATGTCTATACAAAACTGGGAAAAATTGCACAATGCTACTCTCACTATGGGATTTCCCTGTGGAATTCGAACCCGCGACCCGTTGATTACGCAGCAATTTAGACCATCGGTCAGATCATTAGAACTCGGAGGCAGATTTTCTATACGATACTCTAAGTAGGAAGCAAAGTTTCGAGATAAACACTTTCTCATCGTATAAAAAACGTTGTTTTAAAATAAATAATAATGAATATCCACTGCCATACACAGCACCATCTTGCCCCAAGTTAAGCGTAAAGCCTGTAGTACGAGTACTAAACAACGGATAAACATACTTACATACGTTTTGTGAATACATATTACATTATTTATAGTAACATCCAGACCAATACAAACTGACATGTTTATGCACACAAATCTTTGTACTACCCGGGGATTGAACCCGGAATCCTTGTGTAGTAGTCAACGTCTCAACCATTACTGGCACTGAACCCTAATCCCGTGCCCATAATCTTTACATACAAACCTTACTTACCCAATATTAAGAACGTTAAAAGCGATAAATAATTCTGTACACATTGAACTTTATATAGAATAAAGTTGGTCAACAAAAAATCAGACCCGATAAAACTTTTCCAATACTCATAAAAGTTTTGTACGCGTCGGTCCATGAACGGGATCAGTTTTGTTTATGTTAAACTCCAAGTTTTTTAAGACGCTAGTTATGAGTTGTTACCCCCGCATGTAGGATGCAGCTGGGTGCTGCAAGTTTATCGGGAAATAGAGCAGACGTCAAAGTTACTGGCGCGTCACTTTAGGACCTATCCGAATTCTGTTGCCTAAGCTTCCTTGAACTTTGTGTGTGGCTTCTGAGATCACTTTGCGGGGCGCTTAGTAAATGATGCTTGAACTTAATTTAATTTATAGTTGATATATTGACTATCTCAATTTATTTAGGTAGAGGTAGGTATATCAAATATTGTGTATATTTAAGCTTAAGTAGGACGATGTTCAAAAGTTTTATAGATAAAATTATGTTACGTCTTAAGAGTAGTATGTTCGTTTCAGATCAGGACAAAAGTTAATACAATTCCTACGAAGAGTCACTTTGTGCGATTTTTTCACTTGATCAGGATATAACAATTAATATAACTGTAAAACAGTTCGGCAGATAGTAATTATTGTTCGTTATTTTTGTATATAAATAGATAAATAACAATATACCACGGGAAGACTCCGCACAGCGAAAGTTACTTTATGCAGTGTTTCTACCTTGGTTAGGCTATTCCAGGCCGAATCACCTGAAAAGACAGCTGATTCCGTGTCTTGGTGGGCACATTAAGTAATCGAATCCGGCTAAAAATTTTAGGATAGAATTTAATACCCACCAATCCCAATTGGACTGACATGGTTACGGCCCAATCCCCCCTTGAACCTGGAAGGCTGATGATGAAAGTTAATATTTTAAAATACCGAGCATTCCACGACTAAAAAAGCATGCTATATTCCACTTGAAAAGTGCCATCGCTTCCCAGTGACAGTCGCCTGGGCGAGTTGTAAATTGCCCAAGTTCACATTCCGCTCACGACGCCCGGCGGATGAGTTCACAATGTAGATTTATGTTTCGCATTGTTCGCCGATTACGGCCGCTGCGGAAGGATCTAGATCATCTAGTTTTACACTCAGCACTCGCTCGCGTTCTTTAATAATGTAAAGCTAGAGCAAATCCTAATTGGATCCTAATAACTTGTACACGTAATAAAACAAAACGCCGCGTGTTTCACTTTTCAACCTATCGCAGCACGCAACACTGCTGGGTATAGGTCTCCCCTATTTTAAACTAGAAAATTCTCGGTCCTGAGCTTTTTTCATCCAGCCTTCTCTAGCAAACTTTAACAAGTAGCCGGTCCATCAGACCTGTGGGTGTCGTACGCTACGCTTGCCAAACAAGCAACCTTTTAAGCAACGAGCTAGTATTATTAATACTAAATAAGTATAAACATAGTTTAAAATCAAACAAATTTTATATATATAAAGAAAACATGCAGAGTAATACGAACAGACATGAGACAGTGTCTACTGCACAAAGATGGAACCTGGAACCCTGAGTGTACGAGTAATAGCGGACATCTAATTTTCGAAAGGATGTTTTGTTGTTAATCGCTGATTCCATTTTCCGGGTTTACCACGCAAACAGCAAGCGTATATATTCGTATTATAGTATTTGTGGTTCATCTTAAATATGTAAGTGTAAAATGTTATACGAAATGTTGTATGTAAAATATTTTACGATCTTGTTCTCGTATATAACATACTTCAACGGCAAGATATCTATACAAAAAGCACTAGATAGTTAGGAATAGTACGAGTATGTTGTGCCTGTCTCTTGTAAAATAAGACGTGAAACAGAATACGTTGAGTGGAGTGGATGCATTATTTGATTCGAGTCTCGTAAACAAAGGGATTCCGGTTTGTCGACTAGTTTATCCTGCGATATCGGAACTAGTTCTATCGATTTTGGTACTTATGGACTGTTAAATGAGTGTTTTATAGCGAGATGGGTTGACGATTATGCAACTATTGTAATGGTCGATCGTCAGATCGGTAGCCGAAAATTTTAATCTTGAGTCCTATGTATTTTGAAAGGCACCTTGAGTTGGTCCCGGTTACGACCCTTTTTAACAACTACCAATCCACGTTGTGCCCGCGTGGTGGATTACATCCTTATATCCCGTTAACATGCTGGATTAGGAGCTAGCCACGGAAACCGGTTGAATTTCCAAACTGTTATCATGTACTTTTCGCAAAACCTTTTATTTTAGTTTCGCTCCTGAAATTGTTATTTTTTTACCGGTTTTTTCAAGGGAACGTTTACATAAAGTTTGAAGTCCCTTAAAAACCGATTTCAAATGTATAATTATTTTACAAGCGCGCTTCCGTTGAACCGTTACTCGTCGAATGAATCTATTTATTGAGGTTATTATAATGTTCTTTTAATGTTCGCGATGTTTCCATAGTTTGGTTGAAAGACCCTTTTTTGCAGTGCGTCGGAAGGATTGATAAAATGTATTCACTGCCTGTGATTACTCTTCAACCCTGAAAGCTGCACTCAAAGACAAACACCATTTATTCAATTAATGCTTGCAATCATTTGCATAAATGGTATCGTAAGTAATCGTGGCGTAGGACGCCCTGCGGCCCGATGGACCGAAGACTTGCGAAAGGTCGCTGGTGGAGGCTGGATGAGAAAAGCGGAGGGCCGGGATATCTGGCGAAAAATGGGGGAGACCTATGTCCAGCAGTGGACTGCAATCGGTAGAATAGAATCATTTATGTACAACAATACACAAAACAAAGAGAAGTCAAAACATCTCTTTACGGCGGGAGATTAGTTGTAATTAAGGTATCCACGCATATAACTTTGAAAATGGCGTCATTAGATGTAACAACAAACATGAGTTAAAAATAAGTACTTTTGTCTAAAAAGGGCATTTAAATCATTTATATTGCATTACAGTGTACCGATATATTCATATTCTACTTTTAGACTATGTACAGGCTCATCAAACAAATTTTGAAAGGTTTCTCAGTATCTACGAATAGTAATTAGAAAGTTTGTCTCTCCCACACGTATACTGCCGCAACTGCGTAGGCAAAATAGATGAGATGAGGTGCCTACGCAGTTGCGGGACACGACTGAGTAATTATATAGATTGGTGTGCGTAATGTATTTGATGGATTGGTCGTATTCCCCATTGGTGTCGGTGGTAACGTGAGTTTGCACCTGCTTTATTACTTACTTACTCCGCTGGCTCATTGTACCGAAGTATGTCTTGGCCTCCGAAACAAGAGATCGCCATCTTTGTTGATCCTGCGCCACTGTTGCAGTCTTAGCCATCAGGCTAAGACTTGCCAGGTTGCCTCTTTATCGTGCTTCTACAGGTTTCACTTCGGGGAGTGTGCGACAAATATTGGATGATATTGTCTCGCCAAGCCCTTTATTTCATAGGTCAACAGGCAGACGGTGAAACGACATCTTTTTGTAGTGGAAATTCCAAAGCGTCGTACGAAGAGCTTTGAATCCACATTTAATTTTTGCACTGAAAAACTGTGTTTGCAATTTGGGGTGACTTCAAGTCGAGAGTATATGTATAGGTTTCTTCTGGGTCAGCGTGCTTCATCCCAGACATCGCCGATGTTTAACACCAGACAAGGCGTAGTCAAACGCTGGCCTATTTCATGTAAAAAAAAAACTTCCCGCCAATCATGGACCTGGAGCAGATGAGACTCGACGACGTCCTTCCAGCGGTACCTGGGGCGGCCCACTGGGTGCTGCCCAACCGGTTGGCCGAGGTATGCTTTCTTCAGCTGCTTTAACAGAACATATTCAAAAACTAAAGATCGGTAATATACTTGCTTTCCACCATCGCATAAGCTTTAATGAGCGTCGGTAGCTCATGGTGTGGACTGTTTTCATTCAATCTGGAGAGTGCAGGTTCAAATCCCGCCACGAAACATTTATTCGACGCTCTTACGGTGAAGGAAAACATCGTGAGGGAACCTGCACCTGCGAAAAGGTGCAAAGGTTGTGCGTACAATGGGTCAATCCACACTGGGCCCAACGAACAAGGCCTATGCACCCTTTACTGGTAGGCTCGTGCCCCTCGGTGGGAACCATATAATGAGCTGACGATGATCGGCTTTAAGTGTGATATCAAGTTGATGGTTAATTTTTTTTAAGTTGAGTAGATTAGTGGTTGTAGTGCTGGTGGGGGCTGGATGGGGAAAGCGGAGGACCGGGATATCTGGTGCAAAATGAGGAAGTCCAATTTCCAACAGTGGCCTGCAACAGGTTGAAGAGGGTGAGCTCGTTACATATGTAGCAGAATCGATAGCCGTTGAAGCAGACGAGCTCTCAAGTGGAGTCCGAGTATTGTCAAAATTAACTCGTAGCACGCCCTCGGTCTGATGAACCGAGGACTTGAGAAATTTCGCCGATGGATGCTGCATGAGAAAACCAGAAGACTTGGATAACTGGTGTAGAATAGGGGAAACCTATGTACAGCAGTGGACTGCTAAAGTGTTAATAGAGACTTTTTGATAGATTTTTTTAACTCATATTTCAAGTAGGTAGGTACCTATGATATACGTTGCGAATATTACTTTTAAGGATTTTAACTTTTAACTAATTCTTCCTTTCTCATCCTTCAGTTACTAGTTATATCTTTTTTATATAACATGGTAAACGAGCATGCGGCTCACCTGATGGAAAGTGTCACCACCACCCATGGACATTTGCAACAGAGGCCGCAGAGATGCGTTGCCGGCCCTTTATATAAGAGTACGCTCTCTTTTTGAAGGACGCCTGGTATGTAAACTTAACCTAACCTAACCTAAATCGAGGTTTCTAAGGGCAGAATAAATAACTGAAATTGAGGTACCCATGCAGACTCCCATACACACATTCTCCTTTAGGTAACATGCGCTAAAACCCCCGAATATTCTAGAAACAGGACAATACGGCCTGCTAATTTACATTGATAGTCACCGGTACACAAGTTAAGAGGCAGTTAAACTCGGGTAAGGCGTTGTGGTCCATTACTTTAACAATGACGCTCACCAATCGCTTGTTATCTTGTCACAAATATCACTAGAATAACCACTTAGCGTATCTAACCTGAATCTAGACAGTAAAAATAACTATGTATATTTTTTTCCAAAGTGAAAGTAAAAATCCATTTGTTGAATTTAGGCTTACAAAAAGCACTTATGAACGTCAAAAAAGAAAGAAAATACATATTATGTAAAACAGTTCAATTATTTAACGAAAACTTAAATGAATATTGATAATTGAAAAAAAGTGCTTCAGAGGATTTGGCCTGCTGAGAAAGAAGCACCCAAGAAAATTCAACAATAAGCCTTTTTTAAAAAGACAATGATTTTTATGTACAATACTTAATAGACACTTAAGTAGGTAAGCAGTTTAAGAGCACGGCCTTTTATCAGATAAATTATCGTCAGAGTGTTTTTCAAACCTCTTTCAATGAGGTGTTTTTTGTTTCTTGCCTTAAACATATGCAGTGCAATTGTAAAGTATGCAGAACCTATGGATTGGTATCTAACACTAGTTATTTATATTGAATTTAGTTACAAATGAGATCGTTGTGGACTTCAATTGAAGAGAGATATACATTGTATACCTTGATAGACACCTCCGAAATAAATCCTAGTACTATAACAACAGGCATTCTTAAGGTTTATTTATTTGATTTCGAGTGCCAATTTTGTGCTGTGTCTTGCAGATATTCATGGGCGGGTCGTGTGGCTTACCACGAGATGAGCCATTTACTTGTTAAGCGTTCCCATACTTAAAATAATGCAGTTGCTAATTTGTAATGTAGAACAGCGAACACACAGCATACAGATTTTTCACCAATCTCAAAATTCATCTTGCGATTCGAAAAGACCAAATGTCAAATCGTGAGAAAAGAGAAAAATAAAATAGATTAGTTTACGCTTACAGCCATGTAGGTGAATACATACAAGATACAGGTGGAGTTTCTTACTACAACTATATTTTTGAGGAAATGTGGTATCCACAAGGGAAAATAAGGTTTTGTTTTCTATATTAAAGTACAGCTGGTTGATCGGAAGCGTCTGTTAAATGGCAACGCCGCCGCAGCCAGCGGGGCAACTTAATTAATTTCTTGTGCAGTATTCGAGGAAATCTAAATTTCTTTTAGCTCCGTGTTCTAAGTTAAATAGAAGTAAACTAATTTTAAAACGGGATTCATTATGAAATTAATTTCGCGTTAGGTCATTTTGCACGGAGTCGCGATACGTATATTTTTTATTGTTTAATATGTGAGTTTAGTTCCAAAGTATTAAATAATATCTGCAGTTAATTCATATTATCAGGTACTATTTTCATTGAAATATTTATCACACCTTATTTGGAAGATTTTCATTTTTACTTTCAACGTCATCCAGCTAAAGTCTTAACTTTGTTTTCGCGTAATCCCTTGAAGTCTGAGTAAAACGATTTGGGCTTCAAATATACAAATTACAGAAATGATATTACATAATTCAATGGTACCTATGACAAAAGCTATTCGTACACAAATTGAAACAGACGGACAGAAAAATTGTTATTTTAAATCTATCTCCAATTCTACATATAATAACCTATAGTAGTTTTTTACTACTATTATTTTATTACTACGGTCCACAAAGTTGATTGTAAGATTCATGCCCATCACAATGACTTTCATCATGGTTTATAACCCGTTATGTCATAGTAATCTTGGTTGAATTCGCTTAGTTCATGCTGTTCTGCAATTTGCTGCATTAGTTTATAATTAAAACGATTTGTATGTGTAATTTAAATTCATCACATCTCAAAATTATTTAGATACGAAACTTAACTTATGCTTTACTGACCATTTGGCAAATAAAAACAAAACTCTGGCAGTCTGATTTAGCGAGGAAAATATATGCTAAAAACAAATATAAGCGCACCATTTTTAAATGAAATGTTTAAATAAAAATAATGTTAAATGAAATAAGCTCTTTCTTCCTCTGGCTCCAAGCAGTCACTTGGCGACTTCGTGAAAGCGGAGTTTATTTAACAAGAAAATTTAATCAAGAGCCGGGTTAGTGGGTGGCTTTTTTAAACCGCTGCACTTAGATGTAATTATATTTACTTTTATGCATAGAAAGCTTAAAATACTGTTTCCTTGCCACATAAACGCATAGCACACGCCTTAATTTGAGACTACAAGCAAGATAACGTGTTTATTTCTAACTTTACCAAGCATTTTAGATATATGTACATAAAAAAATATTAGTCGTGTTACGTCTAGTTTGTGTAGTGAGTAGCATAAATACAAAGCAAAAATTTCAATTACAAATATCATCATCAGCTCATTAGACGTCCCCACCGAGGGGCACGAGCCTACCCGTATAGGGTGATTAGGCCTTAGTCGTCCACGCGGGCCCCAGTGCGTGTTGGACGACTTCACACACAACCTTCGAATCTCTTCGCAGGCGTGCATGAAGGTTTCCTCACGATGTTTTCCTTCACCGTAAGAGCGTCGGATAACGTACATATATTTTCGAAAATTCGAAAATACATTGGTACGTGTCGGGATTTGAACCTCAGCCCTCCCGGTAGGAAGGCGACAGTCCACACCACTGAGCCACCGACGCTCAATTAATTACAAATATATTTCATTATAAAATCAGTTTTTTTACCTTACTTCAATAGTCTATTCCGTCCCTTGCTGGATAAAGAGGCTACTCCACGAAGATGAAGGTTGGAGGTAGATCTTCCACAATTTTATCAGGTTTAATGAGAGAGCGCTGCTGCCTGTTTCTTTTCCTAATGTTTCGTCCCTTAGCCGCCGTGGGAGAAGTTAAGTAATCTGCCTTCGCCACACAGAATACACAGTTATTTACAATACAATAAAATATATTGAAGTAGATTTTTAATCACACCGCATTGTTAATGAACATTTATAGTTAAATTCTCTCCGTTATATACTAAATTTATTTTCAGAACTTTTAAAAATACTTAAGCCCAAATTGGACTCAAGTAAAGAAAAGAGAATAGGAGAAGTGTATAGCTAAATTGGCTAGAATTTTATTTTTCTTTTTCTATCCTGGCATTACTCCGCATTCCGTGAAAACAGTATGTATACCGAGCTGTTGAGCCTACCCTGTTCTCCAAAAATCCGGATAGGAGAAAACAGGATTTTTTAATTCGAGTACACTTTGTTCCGCTTCCTGCTTGTTAAATTCTTTCTATTGTATCGTGTTTATAGTATCGACATTCTATCTATTGTCAGACATAACAAGCACCGTCAAAAATAAAAGAATCTAGCTCCGTTCTTGGCCTTTGAAACGCCGGCCTGAAAAACACTCCTGATTCAGTAAGCATTCATTGAATCGATCCGCTCTGCATTATTCACTTGCTAAGGCTCGTGATTTTTTTGTTATTTGATAAGATTTGGTTTATATTGGTGGCATTTTTTATTTTAAATACTCAACATATGTGTACTTTGTGAAACATGTTATAATAAATGGATGGATTGGAATTGGTTCTGTTTTCAAAACTAAAAGTTTATTAGATCTAATAATTCATTCGTGGCTTAGAATTATAAACCTTAAGGTCATTTCATAACAAAATAAACTTTTCTTCTTAAAATTCTAATAGCGTTTTTTTTAAAAAAAAAACGTTATTTTCAAGCATTTTTCTTTCACCCAAAGATTGCCTGGAAGAAATTGCTGCCTTAGCAATAAGGCCGCCTACATCGTTCTCATTTCGTTGTTTCTTGTTGTGTTGTATGCTTTTTTACATAATGTGCAATAAAGAATTTTTATCTTATCAAAAGCGTAGTCCTTTTGGAAAAAGAACACTGACCTCTTTAGAGTTTCTAAAGCTAGTGTTTCCACTCGTTCTATCCGTACCATAAACAACACTAACAAACAAATGGAATATCATAAAAACAGTCGATTTCCCGTTGAAACGAAGCATTACTGTGAGGTCGGAGCGAGTCGCTAATTGCTCAAAGAGTGCCTATCTGCGCGGCGCAAACACGTGGCTTTGTGAAATTGTAAAAAGAGGCCATTTTAAAATGTTAACTCGTTGATGATGGGTTGTTGCTTGCTATACTGAACGCACTGTGTGTCTGTTTGTCTATTTTTTTTTCATGTTCAATAGTTGTTTGACCAGTTTTTAGTCGCGAAAAAACTAGAATTTTAGTTTTTAATTTTGTTTCAGATATTTCTCAAAAAGATAATGGTCTTGTTTACAGTTTTAAACTAAAACATGACATCAGTTTATTTCAGTTCCTAAAATTTTTTACATGTTGGCTTGTAACTGTCCATGTAATAAATCATTGCTATTCTAAAAGGGCATAACATTTTTCAATATATTATGTATGTAAGGCAATGATCATCTGACATGATGATAATTAAGGTAAATTAAGCTTGCTAAAACGCGGTCTCTACGCCAGAACTTTAACTTCCATCGGTTCTGCGACGTCTCGTGACTAGCCTACTGCCACTTCTACATGCTGATTTGGAGAGCAATGTCGATCACTCAAAAAAGCCTAAGCATGAAAGTAAATATTTCCAAGCAAACCCGCGGTTGTTGCCTAGAGTAACACACAGGGGTCCCGTTTTGCAATTACAGGTTACCTTTGATGTGTGAGCCGAGGAGAATGGAATAATGGAGGTGGAAATATTTTCGTCATCAATTTGTCACCTGGTGTAAAAGTTCACATGCGACAATTCCGCAAACAATTTGCATACTGCTCTAAATATATTGTAGTTAATTCAATTGTGGTCGATTATACAACCATGTAACTATTATAGGAGCAATTATATGTGTGTCCTTTTATTATGTTATCCTAAACAAAAACTATTTTTAACAAACTTAAACTCCTATTTTTTTATCACAGCGAAGTTAAAGAGTCCTTCTTTAAATAAAAAAATCTTTAACTCGGGCGCAATGCTGGTCTTCTCCGTGATAGTGAAGCGGTTTTGCAATAAACAATAATAATTATTAGAGTTATATAATAATAATAATAATTAGTAGAGTTGCACGGCTGTCGGTTTTTTACAGGCTACATTTCGGTGAGTGTGCGATGGAATTACACGCGTTAATTCCACCAGCCCCTTTTCACCATCGGGATACAAGACGGAGGCGAGCGTTCCATCCTCACGTGGTAGACATTCCACACATCCGCACAGCCCGCTTTGGTGCCTCGTTCCTAATGCGCACCGCAAAGGAATGGAATTCTTTGCCTCCTTATGTGTTCCCGAATCATTACAACCTGGCCGTCTTCAAGGCAAGAGTGGATAGGCTGTTTCTAAGCAGGCATGATCCATCTTCGGCCACATCACTTACCATCAGGTGAGATGGCGGTCAAATGTCTGCCTAAATAATAATAACTTGGCAGGTAAGGGTTTGATAGAACTTTTGCTACTCATTGTTTGCTCATGTTTTGTCTTTATGCTGCTTTATCTGGCACTCGCTGGTAAAATCAGCTTCTTTCTTCACTTTAATATGAATTCCGGAACAATTGAAACACGTAGGAATCAAATATTTTTTTCGATGAACGAATATCCAGTGCATCAATCCACATTAGGTCTGACACCTGCGTTATGAATTACAGCCCAATCGTCCCATAGCACAGTGTGGGAAGGCCTGTTCCCTGCAGTGGGTCTTTATAACCTGATGTTGATAATAGTATTTACTCGGAATTGAGTCTTCTAGGTAGGTACCACCGCAGTGCCAGAGATCATCGCGTGAAAAGTGATTTCTTCTATTGTGTTTCAGGATGAGGACAATGTATCTAGTAAAATTACAGGGTATGAAAGACCTAATTGTATCTGCCATCTTGGGTGACGGGCGCGGGTTAGTAGTATTGACGGAAAATAATAATTTCCAACTATTTTTCATTTCCATCAAGATTACATCTGTCATGGTCAGGCGTATCACTTACCATCAGTTGAGCGAACGGATGGTAAGTGATACGTTTTTCACTTCATGACATAAACAATGTTGTATACAAGACTGTTCCAGCAACTTCACGATAGTTTAGACATTAATCCCAATTTTAGGAATCTGTAGCACAGTGGAAACTCCTAAACCAACTAATTCAGACGGCGTTAATACTATAAAGCATAAGCCAGCCAACTTCGGGCGATCTACGAAAGTTGCCCGTTTGTACGAAAGTGGAAGTGCCCCAAATAGCGTGGTAATTAATTTGTGACTCCCTGGTGCATTAGGCAGGATAAGAATTAAAGTAGCATAACTCAAAATTGACGTGCTTTCTGATTGTTATCTTTGAAAAGCATGCTCAAACCAAAGTTTGAGTATTTAAATCTTTAAAATTTAGATAGATAGATAATTCTTTGTTGCACATAATAAATTAAATACTCTACAAGATTCTCTACAGGAAAAAGGTACAATTGGCGGCCTTATTACTAAATAGCAATCTCTTCCAGACAACCAACTTATAATGGAAGAGGGCAGCTGACAGAAGGGGTTTGCATACATATAAACAAGAACAAGAGAAAAACAAATAACCTAAATATATATACTAAATACATAAAATGCATTATGCATTCTTTAAAATGCATATATATATATATATATATATATATATATATATATATATATATATATATATATTACATATATATATATATATATATATATATATATATATATTATATATATATATATATATATATATATATATATATATATATATGTGTAATAACTAATTCAGCTTATAGACAAGTGTATTTCTCGACAAGCAGAAACTAGAAAGCTGTTGCTGTAGAATTTAAATTTTTGGCTCCTGTTTATTTCCTACAAATTTTATTTTATCATTTAGGTCACTTTTTTCCTAATAGTGCGAATTTAGAACTTCACACGTTGTCAGTCAGTTTTAATTTAAACTTTTCATTATTCTCCAGTTAGAATCTTTATATATTTATAGAGTTCAGTCACTAAGAACTTTTTACTAGATATTAGTTATCTTCATTCTATCAAGATCTTAATAAGGTGAAATGGAAGCAGTCTCATAATAAAGAAAAAATTTGGCATTAAAATGAAATCATCTGCGCGTAGTAAATCCGAATAACTAACGGCTCTGGCGACTGGTAATCATTCGTTGAACTAGCGCGACGAGTTATGTTCCGAAATCACTCAAATGATCGGATTCATTAGGAGAGCTCTTACACAGCAGTGGACGTTATTGCTGTGTACCTTAGAACTCATATTCCCTTCTCCTTAGAATATATTTATAAAATAGAGTTTTTACCTATTCAGAGTCTGGATTACAGACATACTCATTATTTATTCGACCAGCTCACTATTAACCAGAGCGTCTTACGATTGGTAGGGCGCAGGTTCAAATACCGTAACGTACTAATGTGTTTTCGAATTTTCGAAATTATATGTATGTACGTTATCTGACGCTTTTACGGTGAAGGAAAACATCATGAGAAAACCTGCGCACGCTTGCGAAGAGATTCAAAGGTTGTGCGTAAAGTCGGCCAATCCGCATGGGCCGCGTGGACGACTAAGGCCTATACACTCTTTACGGGTAGGCTCGTGCCCCTCGGTGGGGACATTTAATGAGCTGATGATGATGGTATGGAATGAATTCAATGCATTGACCGTTTGGCTGCCTCCGGCAGTTGTCTTCTATAGGCGGTCTGGAAACTATAAATAGACTACAGGCAGGTGTTGGTCGGTGCCGTGAAATTGAGTGAGATGGGGATATTCGAGAAACCGTCTGTGCGACTGTGGTCCCCTCTGATAATGGAACACTACTGTCTTGCCCGAACTGACCATCTTTGTTTGGTTTCCGGGACCTCTGGATTCTGGATCTGGCAATAAAAGGGCGATCGATGTGGCCCAATATCGGTCGCATTCCCATATTTAACTTGTCAATCCATATCGACTCGATGAGAAGTAGAATGCATTGACATTCTGTGATATCTTTCAAAGCTATAATTCGTCCAGCTCACAATTAACCAGCCTATACCATCCCATTGCAGTTGATAACGTTCCTATACAATGGGAATTTATTACTCACTGATCGATCCAAAATCGAGATCTAAGCTAGATTAAAATTATACGTATTTAAATTACTTTCCTTAAACTCCGATGTGTAGCTCAGCAGCATGACGTAGTCATACATTTATAGAAGCTACAAGTGCTCGCATTGTTACTTCTTTGTTGTGTTGTGAGTTTGTAATTGCGTCTCAGACTTGCTTATCATCGTCGTCGTCAATATAGTCAGCAGTGATGCTGACATCACCTGAGCCAAAGATGATATTTTAAAATATGATACATTAAACACCTTCGCCATTCGATTGATAAGTGAGCAAACTTTCTCGATTTCCTATTGTTTTTCGAGCAAAACGAGTGACTAAGTGCCGTGCAAATGTGAAATTAACACCACTCTCCGAAAATTTTTCTCTTGTAATTGGGGCAAAGGAATATTTGTTTCCCACCATTTTTTTCATTTTCTCCTATAAAACTTCCATACACCCATCACATTTGCGGGCTGCTCATCTCACTTTACAACCTTTAACTGGAAATGAACGAGATAAATTATTGTAGCGGCGCTGTGAAATAGAATGCAAAAAAATGGGTCAAGTTTTGCCCGTACTATCGTTCTAGTGGGTTCCGTAGGTTTAAAGATGAATACGTGCGGACGGTTGTCGCCTTAATTGCATGGAATCCGACTTGGATACATGCTTATAACTTAAATAGATAGAAACTTTATTAGTTATAAGTAATACCAAGTACATACAATAACAAGAACATTAAATAAATCAATACAGTGATCTCTTCCAGGTAAATATTAAAAAAACACACTTCAAAATTGTATTGAAATAAAACAAGTTGCTTGAATTGGTATGAGGTATGATGTATGTGGTTTGTGTGTTTGATTTGTCTCACAAGTATGTGAAGATGAAGCAATACATTCCTTGCTAATCCATTAGAATTATCTATTTGGCAAACTTTTAATATAGTAATGTAGTAAAACTTAAAAAATAGTCGAATTATAAAGTTCCAAACGAAATGTCTGGAAAGTTTATTAGTTGGATCAGACATTGAGAGTGACACTTTTCCTAGCCTTTATTATGGAAATCTGGGAAAAGTATTAGCACTAACTTACAATTTACAGAAACAAATAGTCTGAATCGGAATGAAAACAAAATTTGTACTCTGAATTGTGATTTCCTGTCCCTTTAAGATTCCTAAGAAAAGGTTTAATTTTTTTTGTTAAAAACAATATGTCAAATCAAATGAACATCATATGTATGTAAATATATGTTCATTTTATTTGATATTTGGCATGTAAACCTATTTAGGGTTAAAACTGATAGAAATGACAATGGAACATATGTCTTAAGATCAAACAAACTATTTATAATAACGATAAAGCACTAATCGTTCCTTAGAAAGACAAATTATGTAATGTCCCGAGTCATAAGAAGTCCAAAATAACTGACAAAAGAAGGATATTAAAACAAAGAATACCGACATCACGAAAGACCGACACAACGACACCGACCAAAGAGTATTTAATTATTTTGAAAACGCTGCGTAACCCTAAAAAGAATGTCGAGAACAAGTCGTAAGTCTACTAACCGAGTTAACTCATTGCGCTTTGCTATTACGGATAGTGGCAAAAGAAAGTGTAAAACAAAGTTCCAGCAATACACAGTAATTGCAGCTCAACTGAATAAAATGCTAAAAAGTACACAAGTTTCCTTAACAACCGTCCGGGAGTAAACATGAAATTAAATTGTGGCCAAGCGGGTACGTTTACATCGAAAGATGTTTTTATTCCGGTGCCGTTTTAATATTTGGATAAAAATGTTCCAATGCATTCTGCCTGTTCCACGTAGGCATGCAAATATGAAAATTGTATTATGATATTGACGACCCATTTGGTGTTGCGGTTGAGAGGTCGACTGCAACAAGAATTCTGGGTTCGATCCCGGGCAGTACAAACATTTGTGTGCATGAACATGTCTGTTTTTGTTGTGCAGGGTGCGGGACAGTACCAACGTTGTCCTAGGGATGGTGTCCTTAAGGTTAGATTGCCCTAATATAAGGCACTGCTTAGATTTTGATTTCTCTAGCGGTGTTGCATAATACATTAATTAGCATTATTTCAATTCAATTAAATTATAGTATTTAATTTTTTGTTTTTTATAATTTATCATCAATATTTATTAATATACCTATTAATTATTTATTATGCGATAGTTGAGGGCTGTATTATATTACTTGAATGAATTTGCTGTTAGAATAATAATATAACTATTATAATTCAGGCAAAATTCAGAACGAGTTTAATTTCGATTCATCGTTTACAGATTTATACTATGTGGTAGACTCGGTACTGGGCCGTCTAGGTAGTAACTACCGCAGTTCCAGATATCATCCCGTAAAATAAGACTGTTTCGCACTTCTGTGTTTCGGGATGAAGGCCCTGCAGCTAGTAAAATTAATATAAGAGACCTTACATCATTATGTTGTCTCGGGTGACGGTCGTAGAGCAGTGCTGACGGAAATATAATGACTACCTACTGTTATTAATTGCATTCAACATTGCTTCTGTCATGGTCGACTTACCAGGTGAGTGCACTGACCGTCCTGTTCACTTATGGCATAAAAAAAGATTTACGATTACTAGCCGTACAACCTTCCATGAAGAGTTTGCAAGTTGACATTAGAAATATCCTTTGAAAATCAGAAAGGTGTAAAGTGGCATAATATGATTCTAAGTAAAAATGTCGTCCTGAGTTATGTATAATTTCCTAGGCGACTGCGGCGGTTAATCAAGAGCACGGTTACTGCTACCTGCAATTCTATTCCGCACTTAACTTAATCTTTGCAAGGTAAATTGTAGAAATTACTTTGTAACTACTTACTTATCACTTATACAGGATGTAAGACAAGGCGTTATTCTTAAAGTTATCAGAATATTTTGGAAATCAGTAAACGCAAAGCATTGGAAGCGATTTAGTATTGAAAAGCTAATTTTATATTAAGTAAAGAAAAAGAAAAAATGTATTTCTCAAGAAATTACATCAAACTACATAAGCACTTGATATATAAAAGTAGATAATAAAAATATATTACACCCAAAAACACTTAAAAATAAATCAAAACCAAAACATATAATTAAAAGGAGTCCTTCAGACAAGGTTCCGAAAATACTGGCACCGATTCCCTTTGGATTGTTAGACTAATTCGTTGTCCAAGATAGCTGCCAGATCTTTGGTCACATGTGATGTCGATTAACCTTTTTGAAATTTCCTTAAAAAGCCTCATAGCGCTAGGACTCCACGGACCAAGGGTCTCGACACCGAGTGGACCAGTGCTTTGACCTTTTCAGTAGCTTCATATACCATTTTCCCCATTTATAATTATTATAACGTAAGTAACGTTACGCAGGGGCGGATCGCAAATTTATAGGCCCTGGGCTGAAACTACTGAGGTGTAATGGGCCCTAGTCAAAAACTGTTTCTATAACGATATTATTTATTGCTAAAATTCTTTACTGCACAAACTCATGAATGTTAATAAACCTACGCAGGTATTAATTGTAAAGGAGGAAACGAATCGCCTATTGTTTAAGCGGTATCTGGGGGCCCCTTGTAACTTGGGGCCCTGGGCTGTAGCCCGAGCAGCCTTAGGAAGATCCGGTCCTGACGTTACGTAAAAAAAAATACAACGTTATAATAATGTGTCATAGAAAATCGTAACAATGTATTTTAATAACAATGTACGTACAATATAATTAATATACAGCTAAAACTATAAAAACATTGCTCAAGACTGGTACAATGATCAACTTGCAGCCATCCATTTAACAGCTCTCCACAAACTTTATACGTTAGGATCTAAATTTTTTACGTGCAGGTATATTGTTATCATCGGCCGAGTTTTATGTTACACCTTTATTTCGGATGTTTTCTTCATATTTTACTGCGACATAAACGAGTGCGTGAACTAAGTGAGATAGCGGTCTCTTCGAGTTTACGGATGTCGTAAAACGCCCTAAATGTTCTATGATTCATATTTGCCAAGAATACAAAGTGCCAATTCTGCGCTGCAACAATAACAAGAGGTTTAGCCACGTCTTGCTAGAATTTGAAGCAGTTGCCGATAACAGTTTATGTATAACAATAAAGATCGGAAATAGGTAAGCAAAAGGTATCATATAAAAATAAGCGTTTTTGTGGAGACGAGTCGCATACGAGTATGTAAGGTCTCAATTTTTTTAAATTTTTTGACGATCCAATTGGTGTTGCGGTTGAGACGTTGACTGCGACACCAAGGGTTCGATCCCCGGGCAGTACAAAAATGTGTGTGCATCAGCATGTCTGTTTGTAATGGTTTGGGTGTTTTCTATGTATAATATGTTTGTATTTACAAAAAAAATATCTAAGTATGTTTACCCGTTGTTATTTATTTTCAATTTATTTATTTATTATTTTAAAATGATGTGTAGGGAACAACCAGTTCGCTTACTCAATACTAAATGATACAACAGCCCGTAACACACGCAGTATTTAAAAAATGTTTCCGTCAACTCTACCTTGTGCCTGTTACCGAAAATGACAGATGTTGAGTTTTGTTTACCCAGTTATTTCACTGGTTATTTTACTGCTTACACCATCGAGCCTACTAAGCTATTGTTAAACTTGAAAGTGCGAAATTTATTTTTTATCTACTGCCATTAAAATTTAATAAGCTTTAATCTGCCATCGTTAACACCGTTCGGCTTAAATCGAAACGTAACCCGAGTGTGGTGGGCTCGAATCCTGCGGAGTAACATCACTTTGTGCGAGTTTTCCTTGTTTATTTAGGACATTGCAGGATGAATCACCTGACTGGCCGAAAAAAAATTATTCGGTGCTTCAAAGGGCACGTATAGCTCTGTGTCGCAGCTACAATCATAAGATGGTAGTTGTTTTCACCCATTAATCTGAATTGTGGCCACGTGGTGGGTTACGGTCCAATCTTCCCATAGCGATGCTGTGCCCTGCAGTGGGCCGTTATAGACTGATGATGATGATGCTTTTTGTATTTATTCAAAACTTAACACTCGTGACATTTGTAATATCTGCCAAACTGCACATGCAGTTTGTCGGCAGTTTTGCTTGAATCGTCTTCTGCTTTTTTTCAATAGTATCGTTTAACTAATTTCTTTCGGAGACTTATAGTTGAATATTTACTAGGTCAAATCGGGCACGCATAACCTTATCCTGGTTTCAATTTTACTAACCTAACTCAACTCAGTTGGGATACTTGGGAATGATAATATTTCCAATTTTACTTACTAATGGAAGTTATTACAAGTATCTGCTTGATTTTTAAGAAGCATAACTTTGTACCGCTGGACATAGGTTTCTCCCATTTTGCGTCTGATATCCCGAACCTCCGCTTTCCTCATCCAGCCTCCACCAGCGACTTTTCGCAAGTCGTCGGTCCATAGGGCAAAAGGGCGTCATTGACTACGCTTGCCAAGACGCGGTCTCCGCTCAAGAACTCTTCTGTTCCAGTGACTATAGGTTCTGTGACACACGTTCCCGCCCCACTGCCCCTTTAGCTTGCTGATCCGGCGAACAAATCTATTTAGAAAGGCCTTATCCAACTAAAAATAACGCAATTAAATTATATACATTTTTCCCGTCGTCGACTTCTCGACTTCCGTGGTCGTCGCTAGAAGACAGTGACAAATGACACAATGCAGTCGCAATTTTAATAGCCGCTGCCAATGACATATGTTGCGAGTGTCCAACGCTAATGTCAAATAGATTACACGCCTGACAGACGGAATATAAACAAAGCCGACCTGCGGCTAGTAGGTAACCATTGGCAGTTAGGAAAAACGTTTCGACCTTTTATATATACTTAATACTTAATGTATTTACGGCAAAATGTATGGATTTAGATACGTTAAAATGTTTGTAATTCATTTGCGTTGAAAGAGTTATACTCAAGTTTTTGCCAGAGTATTTCAGTAGAATCTACTTTCCAAACTAGTGGTATATTTAAACTAGTTTTCAACTTATTTTTTAATTTTATGATTCAAAAACGTCTTATGAAGACTTTATTAAATTAGTTATATCAAGAAATTGAATAACTTCAATTTTATGAATGTCAACATTTACATTATAATAACATAAATATATTACGAACTCTTACAATACAGTGTCGCCATAGTATACTAAACAAGCCATTTAACTCACCTTACTCCGAACAGTTGAAAAAGAAAATAATTTTACTTTTTTATGTTCAACAGTACCTATACTATCCCACTTTGATGCAAACGTTGGTCACTTATTAAAGAGGAGTGAGGGTAACCGCAGACAGCTGTGACGTCATAGCTGGTTTTAATGTTTCGCTTTTGACAAGTTAAATTAATCTTTTTAATTGTTCCGCGTAATGTGCGCGTACTGTGCGTACCTTTTGAAATGAAAGAGTTATCAGTGTTCTTGTGGATTTTTAAAAATTTACGTCGTTAGCAACTAAGAAGACAGATTTATTAGTAGTGACAGTCGCTAGGGTACCTCCTTTTCTTTAATTTCAATTGAAACCGCGATTTTATTTATCAAGTATACTTTAACTTTCTTTTACGTATTTTTTATTTAGATGGCTAATATGAAGGTGCAATGTAGGAAGTCAAGCCTCATTACCTAAAGTGAAGGAATCTGCCATCATCTCCACATTCTACAGACTGGTTAAAGATAGCCGAAACTTTAAAGGTAAGGTTTAATCAGAAAGGCATTACCTATTTTCTGCTTGGTATATTGTCGCCGCCTTTAACGGCATCCGTGGGAAACAGTGGCGTGGCACAGAGATTATGAGTAGGAGATGCAAAGTGAGCGTGAGTGACACTAATCGCAATAACAATAAATAATTTGCATATTTTTAAATTAAGTGCTGCTGACAAGCAGGTCGCCTATGTTTTCAAATCTGTAGAGGAAAATGAGCGAGAAAGTGGACGTAGTTAATATTAAAAAACATAGCATAATGCTTCCCATTCCCACAATAAATAATAGGAAACACTGAAACAGACACAGTTTGCATACTCCTCACAATCCGTCCAAAGCAAAGGATATCCACAAACCACAAAAAACTCAATATAGACCTAACAGTGAGTATCAACAAAATTTTACCAGGTATTTGCGTAGCGTCTCATAAACTGCGCTTAGAGCGCCCTCTTGCGGATATTGGCGGCAATATATTGGACGCCAGGCGATGTTTGGCGATCACTCCACCGGGCTAGAGGGGTTGCACGAATTGAAAACGCCCGAGTAGCATACGGCCAATTTAGCCCTCGCCTTTCTTATGTCGCGTAATCTGAATCTAGATGGCGCTGTGCGAGTGTCAGTCAATATTATAGGTTATTATTTCCATTGTGTCTGGATTCCTGGCGGAAACAGGTTAATCATTGTAGAGTAGGTTTTCGCATCACGACGGTGTGGAGATTTCTTCTTTTTTTAACCTATGGGAGACCTACTAGACATAGTCTTTACGCGAGATATCCTGCGACACCTGAATGCGAATTTTGTGTAAAACAACCCATTATTATTGTGAGTTATTAACACAATGATTATTTCAACTAATAGGAAATTGGAAGTGGTGGTAATGGATAAATTATTCAAGGAAAGTATGTAGGTGTGTTATTACGAGTGTGTTTGACATTTCGTTGTGATACCGCGCCATAATACGTGGTTTGTTTGTATAAATTACGAGAAAATAATTTCGATTCGTTTTTATTGGTTGAATTACCTACCTGCTACCTATTTTTGGTCAAATGTCAACACTGGTGGGCGGTGATGAATTATTTCGGTTTAAGTTTTTAATTTAAATAAGTTTTTATTATTGATGAATTCAATTTTATTGTAAGTAGTGGGGTGCCAATCTTGGTAGCCTGCCGCGCGCACATAGTAGACCATTTTTAAGACTCAAGACGTTTTTAATCCCAATAAGATTTTTTATCTTTCAAACTGCTAGCACTAACGAAATAACAGAAAATTAATAGTCTGTTGGTTAAATCATCGATATGTAGCGGTTAAGGGTTAAAAGATATGTTTACTAAGTTATACATATAATTTGTTCAATCTTCATACGAATGGCTATAAATCATAACATTGATTCTGTTAAAACACAAACAACATACTGTAACCAATTGCAAAATTAGCATAACCACTCGAAGTTTGAATAACATGGTTCACAAAACCACAACGGGTTAACACCTACGTTTGACATACATTATTACAGAACCAAAACACAGCCTGACCTCAATTAACAAACAAGGACAATGTCAACCAAATGATAGTTGCCACGAAAAACGACTCTCAAACTAGTTCTAACAAAAGCACTACAGCAACATTAACAAAGTTACTCGGGACCAAACGTCACAGTTTCATATTTTGTTGTTGATAAATTTCATTAAAAGTTGCCAACGGCACACATCGCTTCTTTGCAGTTAATTAAAAACTGATGTGCTAGGTGGCGCTCATTGCAACTCGGTGCACCCTTTGAGAAGTGTATGCTGTAGAAACTATCAACTGGTTACAATTTGTTTCTTGCTACCTTTAATGTGGTCCGAGTGGGATAGAATAGCACAACGTGGTACTAAAGTAATTTTATTTTTATATTTTAGGGGCATCTTGAGAGCTTTAAATCACTTAATAAGGATATAAACATAATATTTACTAATAAAAACAATTGTGTATTCATTAAACAAAACAAAAACTGTGGTTATTTCAGCCGCAGTTTTTTTTCAATAGTGAAAATTTTGCCAGATAATTAACAGCATTTTTTTATTACTTGCCCATGTACCAGGCTGGAAACATTTTCTATTTAAAATTTATTAAACATGCACTAGGACTACACTGCTCACACATAGTGTCACATATTAAAATCACAGACTAGTCTATAAAATCATGTATAGATTGCGTCGTGAAAATTTTGCCAGATCCCAGACTGAATATTTGTATTACCTACCTATCCACATGGATACATACCGGTTATGTACCGGGCTACGTTTCGCCAGGTACAAAACCAGAAATGTGGTTTTTAAAACCGAATTCAAATGAGAGATTATCCGTATCGTCCGCGTTAATGCGGATTGTGTTGCGATCGCCTGTTTGTTGGCTACATTTGAATATCCGCTTATTGCGACCTCTATGTATGAGTAAGTAACACCACACCTACTAAAGTCTATGTATCGCGATATTTTAAGAGCGAACAAGCCAAATTCCTTTAACCCCTAGTCAATGACGCCTTTAGACGCTAGACACAATAGATTTTCTGTTGTGTCTGGATTCCTGGCGTTCAATGGGTTAAGTCGGTCGGACGGAGCGTCAATGGTGTGGACGGTGGCTCAATGGTGTGGACTGTTTCCCTCTACCGGGAGGCTGAGGTTCAAATCCTGCCTCGTACCAATGTGTTTTAAAATTTTCGAAATTATATTAACGTTATCCGACGCTCTTACGCTGAATAAAAACATCGTGAGGAAACCTTCGCACGCCTGCGAAGAAATTCAAAAGTTGTAAATGAAGTCAGCCAATCCACACTGGGCCTGAGTGGACGTCTAAGGCCTATATACCGTTTACGAGAAAGCTCGTGCCCCTCGGTGGGGACGTTTAACGAGCTGATGATGATGATAAAGCGTGACTTATTGGAGATTAAGTAGCGTGAGTTTCATTGTTAAAAAATATATTTGCCTCGTGTCTTGTCTAAATCATGTGACCTTCCGTCTTGGACAATAACGCCGAATATGTCACGGAAAAGGGCACCCATAGGTTGCCTATCCTAACAATAGCTATTAAACATAATAAGCAAGATAAGAGCCCGCAAAACATATGAGTGCTCGACATTTTTTCCTCCGGTCCCATAAAATATTTCATTGAGATATAAAAATGAAATACCACCTCTTACGAGGTACTCTCGACGATATATTAGTAGGCCTTGTAATATACCAAACATCAAAATATACGGATGTGTAACGTCAACTTAAATGTTGAGTACAAGAAAACACGATAGATGGCGTTGGCCATCTTTGAAACGCGGTGATTATTAAAATTTTTACTTGAAAGTGAAGAGAAGTTTTTTTGGTGAAACTGAAAGGTACAATGTGTGATTTATCTCAACTGAGACGAAAAATGATTATGTGCTTCGGAGTGCAAGTAAAGCCATTGGTTTCGGATTTTTTTTTTCGGAATTACTTATCGCTGTTGGCCGCAGGTAGCCTTCACAACTTCACCGGACGATTGGCTAGCGCAGATGGCTCTCGGCCCAAAAATATTATGCAGAGAGCCTAAGGGTGTCCCAGAGTGGGACGCGATCCTCGGCTTAGAGCATTACCAGGGGGCTAGGTTATCAAGTATAGGTTTGGGGAGAAAAGCGACTGGGTACGTACTGGCAACGCGAATAAGGTCTGGTCGAACCTACAGGGACTCGCGACGAACGCCCACGCCGGCGGGGACGGAATCTCGGTTGTCGGTTTGTAGAGTATTGTAATACTTTACCTATTTCGGCAGCCGATGCGGCGGCGACCGTGATAGGGTCTGGGTCGTCTAGCACGTCCCCGTGCACGTCCACGTTTACGCGCGTAAGGTGCCGGTTATTATTAGCTGCTGTTGTGTACACAACGGTAGGTAAACACCGTAACATCTTGTGTACTCTCATGTGATACAAAGCGAATGTGATCCAAAACTCACTCAATCAAAATTTAAGTTGATATTGAAAAAGTTTCCGCGGAGATTGATACTGGGAGACACTAGACGCGAACTTCTCTGAACAACCCTGTTTAGGGCTTAGATACTTATTATGTTTGCATCCAACTTTAGATGGGACCCTTTTAAATCGTCTTTCTTGTTACGCAAATGGAGTATCTAGAGTTATGATTCTTTTACAGACTTTTTTATGTAATACGAGGCAATACGATTAACCTGGTTATAAGTGACCAGCGGTTTCAGGATAATTAATTTGAAAACTTTCTCTCGAGTTAGTTAGTAATAGAAATAACTTTCAATTAGTTACTTATAAAGTTTCTATGAAATTGCCGTTTTTTATAAAAAAACATATAATTATAAAAAAATATATATAAGTATGTTTATCCGTTGTCGAGTACTCGTCATATATTTTTTTTGTAACAGCTCATCCCCTGATATTTTGGTCAGGGACCTTTTTATTCTTTTTTTTGTTTCTTTACTTTTCTTTTCTTACTTTTTATATATTTTTGTTTTTTTTTTCTTTTTTCTTTTCTTATATTAAATTTTTTACCTTATTTCTAATACAATGTTTTTGCTTTTCTTTTTCTTTCATACAAGTATTTTACTAACTTTTACAATTGTTTTTCTTTTTCCTATTTTTTATTTGACAAATTTATCTTATTTCTATTACAACTTTTAATCTTGTTTTATTGTTTTTAACATTGTTTTTTACTCTCCTTTCCTCATATATATGTTATTTCTTAATTTAAATTACCGACTTATTTCTAATATTATAATTATAAACACAGTTTACAGGCTTCACTTCTATTGTTCTTAATACTAGTTTTGTGGTACATTTACATTATTTGTTAAATTTTACTATATAACTATTATATTCTTAATTCTGTTTACTTATTTCTACTTATAATGAACTTATTTTCTATATTTTTTACTTATTTTTAATTTATTACTAGCACTACTATATTATCAAATATATGTGTAGTATTTGATTTCCTACCTATCTTTACTCCTATTTATTACTTTGTTGGCTATTTTATTGCAGTATTCTAAAAATATTGCCCGGGTTTGTTTTCCGTCATTATTTTACTTATGGTATCTCTCTATTCTATCTATCTATCGTTATATTCGTATTTATTATTGTTTCTATTTTATATTTTTCATGGGCGTTTTGGGGGCATTCTAGGAGGATGTGGGGCACGATCTCTTCGGTTTCGGGGTCACGTACGCATGATGGGCTCTCCTTGCATTTAAACCTGTGCAAGTATGCAGAGAACCCTCCATGTCCCGTTAGGATTTGGGTTGTGACCTCCCTACCTGGATCTTTCTCGTAATGCGGTATGCCGCGTATGCATCCGGGAAAAATAACTTTGTGATGGCGGCGGTTTCCCCTGATTGGTACCTTCGATACCATTCGTCGAGCGTCCCATCTCGGATGGAACGCTTGACGAATGAAATCGGGACCTTGGCATAGTTGGGTTTTCTTTTACTTAATAAGGCCGCCTCCTTCGCCAGCTCGTCCGCGCGCTCATTCCCCGCCAGTCCAACGTGGGCTTTGATCCAACAAGGAAACATTCTTGCTCTCGCTCAGTGCCCCCCTCAGGTTACTCCGAGTCTGCACTGCCAGGGGATGAAGGGAGCCCTGGTTTGACAGCGACTCCAGGGAGGACCTGGAGTCGCTATAAATACTGAAGCTTTCCTCTTTGCGTTTGAGTATTTCACACGATGCCTTGTATATGGCTAGGAGCTCCGCCTGGTACACGGTGCAGTACGCGGACAGACAAAGTTTGACGGTTTTAATCTCGGACTCGCCGTCCCATAGGGATAGCGCGGCTCCGACCTTGCTGTCAATTTTGCTGCCGTCGGTGTAGATACGCACCGCCTGCACGTTATGCTCATCGACGAGCGTCTGGTCGCCTAGGCATTTAAATTCTATGGCCACCGTACTAGTCATATTACAGGCTAAATGTTAGTTTGGGATAAGATGGCGCTGTTTGAATGTCAGTGGATATTATTTTATTTAATGGTGTCAAGTCACAGTATCCACATTCTTTCAAGAGTTTCAGGTTATATACCTGGGCCCATGAACATTAGTTATTCAGGACACAAACTCATAATTTGAATTTGCAAAGCGCCATTCAGTTTGAGGTTAGCAGTATTGCCCAAACTTGCAATTCGCAAATCCACTATAGTCTAATTTTGCAATTTCATTAACTCCGACCAATAGTTGGATAGTCTATAGGCCCGCAGCAAACACGTATAATCAACTTCGGCCATCGTGTTAAATTGAGGCGAAAGCAGTACAATATGGCCGCCCATAATTCGAGCGATGCATCAATTTTAATATTTTCCGTTTCGATATACGCGCAGTGGTCGTGTACGCCAATAGGATTAGGCAAAATGTACAATCGGCTTCAAAAGTAGACGAATGTAATAATATTATAATTATTTAATATTTGTGATTATTGCTTATTATTATATGGTTACATACAACATTCAAAGATTGCTTGAAACTGTGAACATCGTCAGCTCATTAAACGTCCCCACCGAGGGGTATGAGCCTACCCGTATGGGGTGACTAGCCTTAGTCGTCCACGCAGGCCCAGTGCGGGTTGGACGACTTCACGCACAACCATTGAATTTCTTCGCAGGTTTCCTCACAATGTTTTCCTTCACCGTAAGAGCGTCGGATAATGATCATATATTTTTCGAAAATTCGAAAACTGGTACGTGGCGGGGTTTGAACCTCAGCCCTCCCAGTAGGAGGGCGACAGTTCACATATTGAGTCACCGACGTTCATTCTTTCAAATACAATTGTGATATTTCTTTCAAATACAATGTGATATTTCTTCAAATACAATTTTGATATTTCTTTCAAATACAGGGAATAGTAGTTGACTTTACTTGTTTCAAGAACTGGGAGTAATTTAAACGCAATAAAGTTGCAAATTCAAATGTGAACGGATGCAGGCTCGTATTAACTCTAAGTAGCAAGTTGTTAGGAGGCTTTTTCTCGGCATTGAACCTGTCCTTCCAAAAGTCTAATTTGCTAGTATTATACGAATCACGATATACCAAACATCACACAACTTGCAACGAGGATGAGAGAACTGTAGTATAAGGCGCTCTAATATTTAGATACTATTATATTACTACAAAGTGTTCACAATACAGTAGGTCTGTTTGAATTTTGCTTACTAAATAATTTTCAAAATTGCATCACCATAGCAGTTTTTCATCCCACCCTCTCTTTAGCTATGATGAGCGAGTCGACGTCCGCGCTTGCTATGGCAGCCTTCGACGCGAACTGTATTTGCTGCAAATGCGCCTACCTGCCGCGCTTTGTCTTCTTGCCGACATGCTCGCCCACGACTATGATATTGACCTATTTGCCGACAGTTTAACCCAAAAATGAAAAGGCCGTTTTGTTTATTAATAATCTATATTTTAATTCAAAATAATTTTGTAATTCACATTTAAAAATACATATTTCATTTGAATTATGGTATTTTTATTTAATTTCTTTTTATTTTTATTATTATTTGCCATTAATGTTTATTGATTCTTTGACATACTTTCATTAATTTTATAGCATTTTTACGTTTTGTATTTAATGTATTTTATTATTTTAAACTAGCATGCTGACATTTTGGTGTATACTGTAAGTCACTATGCATTTGTAAATAAATAAATGACCTGTGTCTTGATGATAATTATATGTTTATATATAATGCAAAAAAAAGTAGGAGTAAAAAAAAGGTTGGCGTTAGTTTTCACTTAAAAGGAAAACAGCGAACACACTCAAAACTGTGCTGTGTTACGTATCGGAATTCTGTAGGGTTGTCAATAACTTTTAACATTCAATTTTAAAGAATTTAAATTAACAATAAAGCTGACAGAATAAGCTTCTATAGCAACTCAGTGATTACAAAGCAGGATCACAAAGTATTTTCATTGAACGTCTCACCCTTTAGTTCAGAACACAGCTAAAAACACTATTAGCGTCCGCTTTGGTATGAGAAATTCTGTTATTGTTGCTAGTATCAGAAAATAGTTGCACAGGGAGGTCTCCTGCAATATTTATAATACAAAATTTAACGTATTATTTGTGAAGTATCCCTAGTTGATAGACATTTTCATCCAGCCTCATCTAAGGATACAGTTGAGGCTGGATATAAATATCTGCCAAAATACTGGAGGCACGTATTTTATTAAGCATTAAATTTCTCAAATAGTTTTCTTTAAAAGTAACCAAGGCGAAATTTCGCATTTAATTTTATATTTTATAGACACTATATCATGATAGAACTAGTACTTCCCATTAACTCAATGAGCTGATAATTGGTACAGAGTTAGGGTTTAATGGCTACATAAACAGAAATTTATAAAAACTTGGATAATCGGAGATCTGAAGTACCTGGTGACCCTGATGAGATAACAAAAGAGCCCAGCCAAACTATTAGAGACCGACATACCACCTTTAAAAACTATTTAACATGGGGGGTCGCTGCATCCGATGTCAAAAATTTAGGGTCTGAAGTATTTGATGAAGAACCCTTTGCTATATTTGAGATATGGTAATATCCTTCTACTATTGTTATACAAAAAATCGACTAAGCCAAGTCACACAACATTAACTATAATAATAAAGAAGTCAGGCCAAGTCACACATCATTTATATTATAAAAAGAAATCGCAGTAAGGAACCTTAGACTTGGCACAACTTTGTCTAGATTTCATTACTTTTTAGAGGTGAACAAGCAGCTCAATCGAGACATGGCCAGTTTTTTACATAATGTTTTTGGTGGGATATATGTGACTATATATATGATATGGGATATAAATGAAAGCGTCGGTGGCTCAATGGTGTGGACTGTTGCCCTCCTACCGGGAGGGCTGAGGTTGAAATCCCGCCACGTACCAATGTGTTTTACGAATTTTTGAAATTATATGACGCTACACAGCTGCACTGGGACTGGACTCGTGACTCGTGGGTTTCTAAAAACTACTTAGAATTTTGGAGAGCAAAAGCCTTAAGATTAAAACAGGTGCTACATTTTTTTGGGTCAGCTATTAAGATAGATAGATTAATCATTTATTTGTATCAGACACACATCACAACATCGAAAACAAAATTGATTTCAATTGCACACAAACATGACAGACAAAAAAACAATACATCATCATGATTTAGAAGTGTTATTTACTAAGTCAGAAGAGGCGGCCCTGCCAGCTTTGAGACGTCGAAGCAGTGAGGCGACGCGGCGACGCTTCGCCTTCTAATTATCGACAACACGATGCCGCGTCAAATTAGCTTTGACTCACGACGCCACTGCGGACATGACTAATTTTGAGACCAACTCCTAAAACTGATTTAGTTTCGTTTAAATTTTAGGAAACGTTACAGATTAACGCATGGCCGCTGGCGCTTGGGGTTGGGTTGGAATTTGGTAAACGCTTGCAGGAAAATTGTGACATTGGCAGATAATGCATTAATTTTGTTCTTATCAACACTGATTACTGACATACGCGGCTTTACTCGGGTATTCGTCATTGCATTTCATTTTGCACTCCGGTATTGCATAATAATACATAGGCGACGGTGTTACTTACCAGTAGGTAAGGCGTTTGGTAGTGTGGCTCCGATTAATAACGTATCCTGTTGAATTAATATTAAGTTGTAGGAGGGATCGTTGGTTCATCGTGGGTAAGTTTTCATTTCAAGAGTCCAATAATTTTACAATTTTGGTTTAAGTTTATAAATTAGTGATATGTTGGGGCAGCATTTTCTTTAGGGCCCAGGGGCGGCAATCCTTTAAATGGCTTAACTCTAGACAAGACATCAAACGTTTACTTTTAAACGATTTTTCAATAAGTATTTAACACTAAACATTATTTGAAATGGTCTGCGTCATTATCAAGTGCTGTAGTTACACCACTTTACACTGAACCGAAAGCTGTTTGTGTTTATCTTTCAGAATAGAAACAACCGAACCACGTCACCTTGCCTTCTAATTATCGGCAACACGACTTCAAATTAGCTTTGACCCGGTACAAAAGCCACTCGCTGCTGTGGATTCGCTCGGACGGCTAATTTTCCGACTCTGGAAACTGTTTGCTACGAGAAGTGGTCGTGACGCGAGCGGTGAAGTCAGCTAGAATGTGACTGGAGAGGGACACATCAGTTTTGTTTGATGTTTCAGCAAATCTCCGCTCGATGGTGAATACGAATGTCGGCGATATCATCCATAGCATATATCATATGAATACTAAAGCGCTTTTTTCATTTATGAAAATTCATACTATGCTTTAATTAAATAATTTATTTTTTGTACTTTGAAGTCCATACAAGTGCTTATTGTAAGCCTAATTTGAATAAATAGCTATGAAATTTGACTTGTATATAGGGAATAACAACACGGGCGTAATGCGTGTCATATTTTCTTCAAATAACAGTTTGAATACTAATTATGGGCATGACAACACAGAATAGCTAACAGAGTAGCTTATACCTAAATGTGAATTAAAGTCGATGAAATTTCAAGACAATAACCATTTCTATTATTCGAACTTTTCAAATTGTCTAAATATCTTAAAACCGTGGAAATTGTTTGCTGCGAGAAGTGGTAGTGACGCGAGCGGTGAAGTCAGTTGGAAATTGGAGAAAAATAATTCTCATATCAATACAGGATGAATAATTTCGGAAAAAGTACCCATTGAAAACAAGTGGCACTTTAACAAAGGGATATTCTCCCTTCGTCTGTTGAAGTGTCTCCAGAAGACTTCATCAAAAGTTTTTTTTGTTGTATACTTAAGTAAGTATTTCGAGTCGCCACAGTTAACCAGTTGAGCGATTATGATCCTGAAAAAATAAATTACCTAATATTCCACAATTTTTTTTCAACATCGCGTCGCTTGCTTTACAACCCATACCGTACTTTTATGTTCTATTTTTAGCACTAATATTTGGTTTGGGAGTTTATTTTAAACAGATACAGAGTTTATCTACCTTTTTGTCCATTGCTACGTGTGTTGTTTAACCAATAAAGAGCTTTTTACTGATTAGTTGGTCCAATCCAAATTTAAATAACATCGTTATCATTAGGCATTTCCCAAACATGGCAATGGAGAGAATGGGCCATAACCCAATACGCGGGGCTAGTTTGGATTGGTTTTCGGAGGAGCCAAACTCTACTAAAGTATAAGTTGCATTTAAGTATGCGCAGTTGTGCTAATATTTTCGGAGACTTACAATTACTTAGACATTTATGAATGAACCATAAAATGTCAAAATTGTACCATTATTAGCCACGTCATCGCTCACTCCATGCGAGACTCAGATTTGGCGACAGTCTCGTCGCAAAACCCAAATAGCAGTGTTAAGCATTGATCATGTTTTATTGTACCTAATCATAATGATCATACTATTAATGAATCCAATAAACGATCGATGACTCATACCAAGAAAACAAATCAATTTCCATTTTAAGAACAAAGAGGGTACTTTTTCCAACAGACTTCATTGCGAGGCCATTGTAAAACTTTCTTTTGAAGTTTTAAAGTTGATTGACACAAAATCGTATTGTTCTATTGAAAAGGCGCGTGAACAAAAGTAATTTTTGCTAAGTTTCTTATTAAAACATTGCCTGGTTTTTATATCAAATTAATACTTCGGTAATGTAACTTTAATGAAATTACTGTTGTCTTAGGTAACAAGCGCAGAGCAGTGTCGATGGAAAAGAATAACTATCTACAGCTTCCTTCAAAGCTGCAACTGTCATTGGTTGGCACATCACTAATGACTAGTGTTTGAATCTACAAGTTTCTAAATCTACATGATTTACTCTACAAACCCTAAATTCAAATGATCTTGCTCTAAAACTTATAAATATTTCTAATATGTTTGTTATTGTATACTTTTTTTTAAGGGTTCCGTAGCCAAATGGCAAAAAACGGAACTCTAATGGATTCGTCAGGTCTGTCTGTCTGTCCGTCTGTATGTTACACCCTTTTTCACCGAAACTATGAGCTATGAGTACCACACTATTCAAACTTTGTAAGTAGGTATGTATTCTGTGAACCGCTATAAGGTTTTGATATTTAAGAAACTCAAATATATATATTTTGGGGTTGCCTATAAATTGAACTGAAACTTAAAAACTTTATTTTTATTGTACCCCCACGTGTGGGGTATCAATGTGTAAAACTTGAAAAATGATGTTGAGGTTTCTCATTTTTTTTTATAAATTGAATATTTTGTGCGAGAGACACTTCCAAAGTTAAAAAAAGTGTATCCACCCCCTCTAGTTTCTAAAGTATGAGGTTGATAAAATTTAAAAATATTTGATGACTATGACTATAAAATTTAACAACGAAATTTATTTGAACGATAATTGTTCTGTTAGTCTTTTATTTTTCTTCATAAACAGTGAACCACTATTTTCTCATAATAAAAGTGTTTTATGTTACTTGCTGCTGCGGAACCCTCCACGGACGACTCGCGCTTTGCCAATTTTTTTAATTTCTGAAAGAAGTTCAAAATGTTACAGAACTTATTATGTTTTGAAGCAATAAATGTTTAATTTAATATCACAAATAGACACTCAAAATTTATATATTTGTGTAGATTACGTTTCATTATTCACTCATATAACACGAATTACAACAAAGGCAAATGGCTTTTATTTTTTGAGAAGGAATCAAACACGGACTTAATTAAATGATGAAAAATAAAAGTTTTTTAAGGCGGCATAACCGAGACTCGGCCAAGTTAACGGAAGACCAATTATAACGATAAAGAGTAAGACTTTTTGACCTTAATACTAAAATGCCTACTTAAGTAACAGATAGCTGTTACTTAATTAGGTATCTTTATCGAAAGTCATAAATGCCATATCGTGACTTTAAAATTAAACATAACTTCAAGTGTAAATGATAAAAATATATATACATAAACGTCTATCAGTTATGATTCAGATGGATGTAACTGCAAGGGATCGATCCGCGTGAAAATCATTAGGGAGGCCTTCGTTCATCAGTGGACATTCTAGGTTGTAATGATGATGATGAGTTGTGTTTGTGATATCCACGTTAATAAAGTTATGCAGGGCTCGATGCGGATTAATACCAAACTTGATTTATCGATATCAATTATTTTTATCATCAAACCATGTCTGCCCTAGAAATGTTGCTTATTAATTAAAAGCTTAATTTAAATTATAAGCCTTGGGTAGCTGGTTAAAGAAGCCTACCGCCATTTATCAGCTAAAACTAATCCACTCTGCAAATTTGTTTTCATAACGAGATGAATACTCGCATACCCTAGCTGGTTTCAAATAATATTTTAAAAATATAGCGAAAATATGTCTTAAGTTTAAGCGATTTAAGTTCCTTGGAGATGCACATCATCGTTACCTGAGATCTTCGGATACTCTACAATTGGAAATTCCGGCACACTCAACGAGTTTCACTGATATGTCTTTTACGGTTCAAGCAGCGCGTCTTTGGAATGCGTTATCTAATGACATAAAACGTGCTCAGTCCATTGGTAAGTTTAAAAATATGGTATATAAACATTTTCTTTCCATTTCTTAATTTGTCATATGTGTCTATTTAATTTATGTATTGTTATATTTACTGGTGCGAGTATTTTTGTCCACGTAGATATATTTAATTTATTTAAAAACTTTCCTTATTATTATATTCGTATTATAATATATATATATATATATATATATATATATATATATATATATATATATATATATATATATATATATATATATATATATATTGATATATAAAAGTTATTGTTTAGTATATATATAATTTGCATTAATTACGTACACTTATCTGCCCCAATTCCTATGTATTTGATTTCTCCATCCTAAGGTTGCCTGGAAGAAATTGCCATGTGCAATAAGGCCGCCCATTGTACTCTCTTTTTCTTTTCTTTTTGTTTTTTTTGTGTAATTTAGAGTACAATAAAGAATTAAATAAATGAATAAGTTGAGCTTCGGTGGCTTATTGGTGTGGACTCTTGCCTTCTGATCTGGAGGGTGCAGGTTCCCTCCACGTAGTCAGAAAGCACCATAAGATTGCAGCCAACCCGCATTAGACCAGCGTAGTACATCTTCAACATTATCAGCTCATTAAACGTCCCCACCGAGGGGCACGAGCCTACCCGTATAGGGTGATTAGACCTTAGTCATCCACGCTGGCTCACTGCGGGTTGCACTTCACGCACAACTTTGAATCTTTTCGCAGACGTGCGCTGGTTTCCTCACGATGTTTTCCTTCACCATAAGAGCGTCGGATAACGTATATTTATTTTTCGAAAATTCGAAAACACTTTGGTACGTGGCGAGATTTGAACCGTAGCCCTCCCGGTTAGAAGGCAACAGTTAAAACCATTGAGCCACCGACGCTCTTTCAGCGTAGTACGTAACGGCTCAATCTCTTATGACCTGTATCTTGTTGTGATACCGTATAGGCTGTATATAAAGAAAACTGCGAGGCCATAGATATATTTAGG
>PQWD01008987.1:0-27051 GCA_019425675.1 Leucinodes orbonalis | reverse complement strand
ATTTCTCGAAGTATTTAAATTGAAAAATGTTGCATTAATAACTAGACAAATACTGTCTCTTCTATGAAGTGAGGACCGGATGCAAATTAAGGGGACATATTTATATTTATTTTTTAGGTTACCAACCAAGGACGGTCAAAACACTCACCTGATGGAAAGTATTACGAGTGACTATTACAAGACGGCCTTAATGGAGTGTTTTTATTCTCCACCAACACTATGCCCGACACCCGAGACAACAGATGTTAGGTCTCTTATACCCGGTAATTTCACTAGCTACATTTAGCTACATTGCCCTCATCCCGAAACACAGAAGTGCAAAACACTTCTATTTTACGGGACAATATCTCGCACTGCGGTACCTACCTAGACGACTCAGTACCGAGCCTACCACCTATAATATCTAGCAGACTGCGAAACGCTGAAGATAGAGATTTTAGTGATCTACCTATTTGATATGGTCACCTTAAACATATGCTACTAAAGCTGTACACTCATGTGCCCCAAAAACGCATATTTACTCACAAACAGTAGATGTTACTTGCTTCCAATCAGCGACAAATATTTGTGCCCCCAAATGATAATTTTTCCACCATTACCACATGTCATTTTCTTTGTTAATTTATTTGTGTTAATTGGTACGAAATTTGGGTTAAAACATTGTAAATTGCGTAGGCCATTTTATTATGTAGGTTTTGGAGTTAAGTGCTTTTGGGAAGTACGTTTCAAAATGCTATAATCGATAGTAATCGTCAGCTCATGGTCTTATTTGTAGCAAAATGCAGACTTCTTTTAAACAGCATCATCATCAGCTCATTATACGTGCTCGTGCCCCTTGGTAGGGGTAGCCTACCCATAAAGGGTGTATAGGCCTAAGTCGTCCACGCAGGCCCAGTGTGGTTTGGCCGACTTCACGCACAACCATTGAATACTTTCATAGGCGCAGGTTTCCTCACGATGTTACCTTCACCGTAAGTGCGTCGGATTAACGTACATATATTTCTAAAATTCGAAAAGTCAAGTACGTGGCAGGATTCGAACCTGCGCCCTCCCGATCAAAAGGCAATTCACACGATTAAGCCACCGACACTCTTACTAGATGCATGCTGAAATCAAACGAGCACTACGACTACCATCCTCAGATAGTATCCGGGACTAAGAGTGTAGCGTGACTTCCGACGCACGAAGGGACTCCAAATAATATGATTCGGTTATCCATCCGATGTCCGACAGATCCGATGGTTTTTTATGTTAAAGTGTACAGCACGGTCAAGACGCTCACCTGATGGTAAGTGATACGCCGGGCCATGACGGAGCGGCATTGAAGGAGACTGATAGACAGTTATTATTCTGCGTCAATGCCGCATTGCGCCCGACACAAGAGACAAGAGACGTTAGGTTGTACTGCAAATGAATGGAATGACCTGCCTGCGTCTGTGTTACCGGCCACATACAACCCCGTGGCATTCAAAAAACGAGTGAATAGGCTTTTTCTGAGCAAGCTCGCTCCATTTTAGAGCGCGTCTCTTCCACTAGGATAGTCTGTGCTCAAGAGCAAGCCCATTATGAATAAAAAAGGTATCTTATACTATTGTTTATTATAATCATCATCATCAGCTCATTAAACGTCCCAACCGAGGGGCACGAGCCTACCTATATAGGGTGATTAGGCCTTAGTCGTCCACGCGGGCCCAGTCCGGATAAGACGACTTCACCCACAACTTTCGAATTTCTTCGCAGGTGTGCATAAAGGTTTCTTCACGATATTTTCCTTCACTGTAAGAACGTCAGATAACGTACATATATATATTTTTAGAAAATTCGAAAAGACATTGGTACGTATCGGAATTTGAACTCAGCCCTCCCGGTAGGAAGGCGACAGTCCACACCACAGATTTCCCAATACAGGAGATGGGGCAAGCCGCGTTTAAAGTGCGACAAATGTAAGCTCAACGAGCATACACTGGCTGCCAGTTTATGCTCTGTGAGACGAGTCAAGACGCACGAATATTAGAAGAAATTACCGTTTTTTTTTTCAAAATGCCATCCTGTGCAATTGGAACATGCCATCATCGCAATGAATCAGTAAATTTACCAAGAAATATAATAACTTTTCACAGGTAAGAACCGAAAAGAAATTGCGACACTGGGACTGCCTATAAACTTGGCGGCTTGTCCAGTCTAATTGTATATTCGGATGTCTGGTCCACACCATTGAGCCACCGACGCTCTTATTATAATGACGGAATTTAATTTAATCGTATCAGGTACAATGCAATCCCAAACAGTCAAACAAGGACTTTGAAATGGCCTAATATGGGTATATGATATTATTATTTGATTGATCACATTATAATTATTTGGTAATGTTTTGTAGCATCCTACTCGTACTTATCGCTAAAATTCTTGATCTCGTTTATTTTATAAGTATACTTCTATACGTCTGCTAGCATACAAGAGGCGGTCTTAAAGACTTCATCATCAATATCATTACAGCCTCTCCACTGCTGAACGAAGGTCTCCTCTAACGCCAATGATATTCTGTACATATAAAAGTAGATACGCCACCCGAGCCAAAAAACGAACCGCCAAAGAGAATACAGCTGTAGGCACTTTGTTTAGGTAAATGTACGCTCATTCGAAATATGTGCATGTGTGCTGTCGTTGCATTCGGTACACTTTTTTCGATTGTTTTGTGAGCATATCACGAATCTATACTTTTGACATCATTAATTTCATTCATAGGAGACTTGGGTGACGAGTGCAAAGCAGTATTGACAGAAAAATAATGACTACCGATTGTTATTATTTTCCTTCAACATTGCTTCTGTCACGGTCAGACGTATCACTAACCACCAGGTGAGCGCACTGACCGTCCAATTCTTACAGCCAAAAAGAATGATTTCCGCGAGGACCGATCCCTAGTACTCAACATCGATCTGCTACTCGCCACCTTAACCAGGTCATCCATCCATGGTTGGAAGTCGGCCTACGCTTCGTTTCCGTTTCGCGGACGCCTCTCGAGTACCTTTCTGCCCCATCGGCCATCGGTTCTACGCATGCGCCCTGCCCACTGCCACTTCAGCTTGCTTCACTATCGCTTTTTTACACTTTTTTACAAAATACAAATATCCACTGACATTCACACAGCGCCATCTAGCCCAAGTTAAGCGTGAACCTGCATTATGGTACTAAACAACGGATAACATAATTTATACATTTTTTTATGTAAATACATACATATTATACATAGAAAACACCCAGACCATTACAAACAGACATGTTCATGCACACAAATGTTTGTACTGCCCGGGGATCGAACCCGGAACCCTTGGTGTTGCAGTCGACCTCTCAACCGCGACACCAAATGGGGCGTCTAAACTAAAAAAATAAATAAAGTCAAGCAATCAGGCAGCCTATAACCCAGAATGACCCAGGCCTTCCCACATACGTAATGGATCAAAATTATATGTATGTTTAACCGACGTTCTTACGGTGAAGGAAGACTGAGGAAACCTGCGCACACCTACGAAAAAATTCAAAGGTTGTGGGTGAAGTCGGCCAATCCGCACTGGGCCCGCGTGGACGTCTAAGGCCTATACACCCTTTTATGTTATAAGTGAACAGAACGGACAGGACGCTCACCTGATGGTAAGTGATACACCTAACCATGACGGAGCGGCATTAAACGAGACCAACAACTGATAGACAGTTATTATCCTCCATCAACGACGCACTGCGCCCGTCACCCGAGACAACAGATGTTAGGTCTCTTATACCTGGTAATTTCACTAGCTACAGTGCTCATCCCGAAACACAAAAGTGCATAACACTCCTGTTCCACGGGACGATATCTGGCACTGTGATGGTACCTACCTAGACGACTCAGTATCGAGTCTACCACCTAGGTAGGCTCGTGTCTTTCGGTGGGGACGTATAATGAGCTGATGATGACGATGATGATGACAAAAAAATGCGATAGACGTTTAACATAAAAGATGTTATCACAAGACACGAACCTGTTATGTCACACTTCTAACCACTACTCCACATGTAACTTGAGTAGAACAAACATTACTTTGTTGTACGGTTACTATAGCGGAGCACGATTGTTGGTTGTTTCACACAGTTTTTGTGTTATTCGACCCAGATTGTGGGTTTGATGCGCGGGAACGTCATGTTTTTTGCTGTTATATAACTGACGGGGTCGTTAGAGTAATGGGAATAATAAAAACCGTTCGATTCCCGTTGTATGTGCCAAATTTAAAATGCTTTATTTAAATAAATCTAATATATTTTTAACAATATATTATTTTTATTAAATGAAATGATCCTACTCAAGTTCGGAAAGTTGTTATCAAAGTAGAAGACTCCAAGAAACTCGTGTAGTTACCATTTCCAATGGTTTTACAGAGTTTTGTCAAATTACAATTTATACGAATGAATCATATGCGTCTGCTCTTGAACACATTGCAGGCAAACTAATACTTACATTTTATATTACTTAATTATATGGGCTGTTACCTTTCAGTAGGAACAGCGCCCAGCGATTTGTACCAATATGTTTTCGAATTTTCGAAATTATATGTCCGTTATCCGATGCTATTACGGTGAAAAAATCGTGGGAACCTGAGCACGCCTGCGAAGAGATTCAAAGGTTGTGCGTGAAGTCGAACAATCCGCACTTAGCCCGCGTGGACGACTAAGGCCTAATCACCCTATACGGGTAGGCTCGTACCCCTCGGTGGGGACGTTTAATGAGCTGATGATGATGACACGGACAAAATTAAATAAAAAACTAGCAACGTAAATATTAAGCTTAATAAAAAACTACAAAACGTAAACGCTACGACAAACGTTCGTAGCAATACTGTGCCCATTACGTGACCCCGTAGCATTTCGTAGCGGACACGTAGTTATCAGAGTGCGATCTAAATTATGCAAACTAGTGATGTGCTTGATTTAAAAAAAAAACTAAAGCAAATGAAAATGTGGCCAGATAGAAAAAATAATAATGTCAGCCACCAGTTGCATGCCTAAACTTTTGAAAAAACATTGATAATAAAATAAATGAATTTATCTTAGTATAATATTGATGTGGTTCCAATAAAAAAGAAACCGTGTTTAAAAGAATAAACGTTTTCAAGGGTATTCACTGCCAATGATTTAAAAAAATGGCACAAGAAAAAAAATAAGTTAAAACAATGAATTATATCATAAAATATTGATGTGCTACCTTTAAAAAAAAAAGTAAATTATCTAGTTAAAAAACACAAATTACAAAAGGTTTCATGCCAAAATAATCCTGCAAAAAAAAAAAAAAAAGAAAAAAAATACCTCGAATCGAATTGGCAGCTTTCTTGTCCATGAACATTCCGGATATGGAAGATCCAAACATCCCTTCACTGTTCCCTGGAGGCGGCGAGGTGCTATCAGCAACCGACCCTGAAGTGATGTCCATCCCCATCGGATGCTGCATCATAGAACCCTGGACCTCTGTATGAGGCTCTCTCTTCAGCTGCATGCCCTGAGGCAAACCCTGTCCTTGATGTAGCATAGTTGAGGCAGAAGAATGACCTCCATGTTGATCCGGGGGCCATTGGGAGCCGAACAACTCGTGGAACTGATTATTATTCATTTCGAAATTTGAATTTTTAAAAGTTTTTTTTCTTATCTAACCTAAATAATTTAGGTTATTTTCAGCCAGTGTTTCACGAATCGAATTCGCATTGCGATTATATCACTTTTTTTATTGTAAACTTTTGGTGTTTTCTGTCGACTATGTCGGTAAGGCAACTATTTTCTATTTCAATTTGTTTTTTTGTTTTGCAACTCTATGGCACCCAACGTACTCTCAACTTGGTTGATAGAGCACCAGGGTTTAGCTTATGTATATATTTCGGCCAAGGGGCGAAGTGAGATTTCTTTTTGCGAAATTGATTTCTGCTATTATCTTTTTGAAGAGCAGCAAGTTTTTTGGCATTTTGTCTCCGTGATTGCTTTTTTATTATCTCCTTTTCGTCTTAAATAACCATTTAATGTAAGGCACTGTTTGTATTGTTGTTATCTGTTCACTTGTTCCCACTATTGTTTGTAAAAAAAATCTGTAAAAATAAAACAGGAGCAGAAAGGAGAATTCGTGTGAGTCCTTCAAAAGAAACGAAAAGGTAAAATGCCAATCCGTATTGTCAATTGGATTTTAAAAGACCACAAAATTCGGTGATTTAAAATCACAAAATTACGTATTTGAATTTGGAATTCGCCACTGTTTCCGTTAGTCACTTCACTCAAAGGCACTGTCACTGCGTTTCGTACACTGCGATAGGTAAAAAGTAATAAAAAAATTTGTACGTAATACTTTGTACTATGGTTGTTCACTACTCGGCTACGCGACACCGACTGGTAGGTGTCGACGCCAGAGCGGCCCACTCGTTACTGGCTGACGCATGGATCTTCGACGGAGCAACCGAAAAAATTATATATTTTTTTCACTCCGTATAATCAAGTTCATAGTGATAGTTCACTCCCCCCGCAATGTACCAGCGGAAAAGGTGAAGAAAATTTTCACCGCGAGACAATTTGATTTATAAATGGCCAGTCATAATGGCAAGGAATTCGCTGGTATGGTGTAATTAACGAAATCGTCTGTTTGTGTGCGTGAGGTTATACGACACGCGGGCCGGCACACAGACAAGATGGCGTCACGCGGTTCGTCGACCCCGGGACCCAAACAAAGTAGATTTCGGTGAAATGCTGTTGAACTCTAGATTCGAATGTGGAATCGCACCGCGCCCGCCAATTTTTGACAAGATACTTTTTCGAATTACGAACCGTGCGGTTTTTTTCTTCTAAAACTTCCTAGTCTATCAAGCAAAAAAGTTAAATATTTTTAATTTTTTTTTTTTTACTATACAATACTGGCCACATCAAATTCTTAACATCTCTTTGAAATTATCAAAGGAGTACAAGACACAAATGAGTTTAAATGCAAACTTGGCCGCGCGGTGTCAGAGCTCCTGTCAACGTGCCAATGACCCCGGAAAAAATATGTTGTCAAGTGAACTGTTTGCAAATCATTTATTGTGGAAATCTTTGAATTTGTGCTCATTCAATCATTTTCCTCTGTTGCATGGTAAACTAAGCTTTAATTATTTGAAATAAATGATATTTCACTTTATTTCAAAGTATTGATTGGAAGTTATTTTACTTAGTTTGGTTAACTCTACAGCTCATTCAATGACTCTATGATACGTCAAGGATCATGGTCGTGGGTTCGATTCTAGGAAAACATTTGACCGACATTTGTCTTTGTTATTTTGCTTATTTTTGTTAGTATTACATTTTCATTAAGTAATGAAAATGAAAGTTCAAAATAACATCATTGTAAAAAAAATAATTAAATATATAATCAAAAATAATTAAAATTCCGTTACCAATGGTACAAAGTACAGTACAGAACAATGGTTAAGCTGAAATAGTCACGGGTTCGAACATACGTAAGAAAAAATGCTCATAATAAAAAAAATAAGAAGAAAATCTCAGTTGTTAAAATTTCAGTCCAAGGTCCTCATACCAGGTCGAGACAATCGTTATGATTTAGGACTGCAAAACGAATTGAGGTCTTTTGTGTGCATAGAGAGATTACTAGTTTCTTTAGTACAATATTTGTTTTTTATTGTTTATATAGTTAAATGAAAAATAGTAATGTAATGGCCGTTGGAGCAAACGCGTTCTGGAGAGGAGACCGCGTCTTGGCAAGTGTAGCGTAGGACCGAGGGACCGACGACTAGCGAAATATCGCTGGTGGAGGCTGGACGAGGAAAAGCGGAGGACCGATAAATCTGGTGTAGAATGGGACCTGTCCAGCAGTGGACTGAGATAGGTTGAAGAGAGATGGTAACCACGCAGACCTCATGTCATCCTAGCTAATATTTCCAGTCTAGATTGTGTTGAAGGGAGAAAGAGGTGGTACCTTCCCAGAGAACCCTCTATAAAATACTCCTAGGCATTATTTTGAAACTAGATTTAGACTTTAAGATATAGGTGCAACTGAAGCGCCCAGACGATCTTATACTGAGGTATAGGTAGAATGCAGTACCCAGAAGATTTCATACAAGGTGTTACTTCCGGTAAAACTATAATTATATAGTCTTAAAATAATTACAACATTAAGGGAGTCCATTCACTTAGACTCCACGTGGTGAACAATCGATAGGTCGTTGGCGTTAGAAAGAGACGGTACATAATGACGTCACTCTCTCGCAAGGTCGCCGAGCCTTCGTAGGTTATTTACTTTTGATTTTTGGTACACCCAGGAAAGTAAGGGCAATGTAGTTCGTGGTATTTGGATTGTCTATGACGCTGGCTGGATGGATGTTTCAGTTATGTCTATGGTAAAGTTACTGGCTGGTTTGAAAAATCTGAAGACGTAAAACGAAAAAAAATAAATTTTTTTAAGTTGACTGATTTTGTGTCAAAGACGTAAACTTGCAATGAGAAAATATACACAATTCCAGCTAACAATTTAGTCTTAAAATCGGTCAACGTTCAAAAATATATTTGTATTCCTTATTCAAAAGGCACTTCTACTTTACTCTAGAGATTCCTTGTTTTATGGTTTATATGGCTTCTCTTGAATCGATCGTTAGATTGACCAGTAGACTTACAGTTTCCGAATTGCATTTTTCCATCCCTATTTTTAACACTAATCGGTCATATTATTTTGCGCGAAGGTCAAATAATAAAAATTTTCGATAAAAACACCACTCCCTGAGTAAACGAGTTGCTATGATAACTGATATCTGATACAGATAAATTGGCGGGCATGGAACATTCGAAATACATAATTTGAATTTGTATTTCGAACGTTTTATTTTTTTCTGTGGCCAAGGTATAATATAATTATAACCTTTTTAAGCAAAAATACGAACTGTATTAATTTGGTCCCTCTTTTGAATAAAATTATTTTATAATTGTAAGTATTATATCAATTTAAAATAAATATTTATTACTTTTTGTTTTGGAGATTTGGCCAATTAAACCTAATTAATAAATAAAAAGGTCCTTTTTGGGATCACGGGTCTGATACGGAAGCTTGGTGAATTTCGTTACTTTTCTGCAGAATCATCACGATTACATCAATACCGATAATAACGATGACATGATTTCCATGACGGAGTCCTTTGCCCTGCAGATGTTCATAGAAAATTATATACTTCATGACACGAAACGTCACCGTGTCAATGAACCGAAATTACTAATACATATTGCACAATTGTATTTTTATGAAACGGATGACGCGACATTTTTGACTTGAGCTCGATTACTTTGTCTTTGGCACTGTTTTGTTTGACACCACAGGCTGTAAATTAAAAAAAGCAAATTTATAAAATCTGACTATCAAATCTTTTTTTAAATATTTTAATAAGGTTTTATATAATATAATTAATAATATGATAAAGGTGACATTTATCCTACGACTTTTATTTAATTTCTTCTAATTGTACATAGAAGAAATTAAAATAAGTAAATACCAAGTGAAACTATAGTAATATTGTTTTTTAATCTACATCAAACGTAAGGACTTGTAGTAATTGCTTTGTAAGGCGAATAAACTCTACGTATAGGGCAATGACTTACATAAAAAATAATTTCAAAGGTATCATATTGAAAAATTAATTTGTACAAATAGTCCAATAATTTTGTGTATTTCATACAAGTAGGTAATAAACTATTTTTTTTCCTATATGTCTTACATAATGGTAAATATTACACCTATGTACCTACAATACAGAAGGCTTACGTAATGCCGGCCCTATAAATGTGAATACACTTATTTACATTAAGTATTAAATTAATACAAGACATTATACACTATTGATATATAGCAAATATTAAAAAACTAGTGATATTACGGGTATATGAGACCTAACAACCGTTCGTCTCGAGTGACGGACGCAGGGCGGTATTGACAGAGAATAATCACTTTTAACCGTGACTGTTTTTCTTCAGTACTGCTATATCATGGTCAGGCGTGTCACTTACCATTAGGTGAGCGAACTGACTGTCCTGATCACATTATAACATAAAAAAGCAAATAGCTGTTTTAAAACGTCTCGATCAAAATGTCAACGGCTTAACCAAGTAGTGCCAACATTAAAAAACCAAAACTAACACTGCATCATATGCAAACCAACCGGGAAGTGTTCGGAGGAAAATACGAATTTCAAATTTGGCGCTAACGAGTCCGACGAACTGTCAGTCGGGGCGTGAACTTAGTTTGACATTTGACCCCAAGCCCGCGTAAATAAACGAAATTTTATTTGAAACCATTTTAAAAATTTTTTTTTAGGTAATAATCCATCATGTAACGTATGTACGTATAGTACGTGTGAAAAATATATCAAAATATAATTCCACAGAACATGCAATATAGCTTATAAACTGGTAAGGCTTTGTATTCTAAATATTCATTAATATACTTTAAAAGACACTACAGAAAAACAAACGACAGTTAGACAGAAAATAAATAATCGTTTTAGATCCTGTAAGTCTTTGGTTCTTTAGCAGGTTAATAAAAGCGTCAGCAAGACTATAAAATAAGAAAAAATAAATGACATGAGATAATACATTTACGTGAAACAAACTGGCCGCACACATAACTGAATCATTTAATAACTTCAAATCGGCCATAGATAAACTCGAATTTGGAATGTGCAGTTCCGAATTCGAATTTGGCTAGGCCGTCGCAAGAGATAGCGGAGGCGTTGAACTCGTTCGGGGTTCGTCGGCCGCGAGCGTTATCGATCGTTAACGATACCGATTGATGCTGCCGTTTTACCGGAAGTTGAGAAAAATGCCGGTTGAAGATTTGTTTTTTAATTTGGCAAAGAAATAAAAGTGTGTTATGCCATTTTTGTTTCGAAAGAGTGAGTTTTTTAATATTATAGAACTATTTCTTTAACACTTGGCAATGAACAATTGGCGACTACAGAATGATAAGCTTGAAGTTGATCTCAGATTTTAAAATTTTAAGCTGATAAAATAAATCACTTATCAGTCTTGAAAGTAAAGTACGTTATAGTCAAGTTCATGATTTTGAAAGCTATTATATAACTATGCTAAAATTAGATATATAAAAAAGAATATAACATGTACTTTATTTAATATTTCGCTTATAAGTTAAAATAAAAAATATTACATTGTTTATTGTATAAAGTATTGATAATGTTGTTGGCAGTTTTTCCTTAACGTGTGCAGAATTTCATTGTTTATTGGTAAAGTAATTTAATGTACCTAATTTCCTGTGATTGTTTTAATTTAAACAATTAAATATCAATGTTGTATAATTTATATATATTAATAATATAATAATTATTTAGTGCTGCTTTATGAGTTTTATTTTTTATTAATACAAACTATTTTAGGTTATCACATTTTTAAAGATTTTTAATAATAATATAATCATTAATTTATTTGCAAGAATAAAGCTACTATTTGATGTTAATTTCAATAAAATTCCAACATTCAGTCGAACATTTGAAGAGCTAATTTTAGACAACCGTATTATAATAAAAATAATGTCGTCAACATTTCCTATAATACTAGAGACAAATAAAGGTAAACCTTTCCAAAATTCATAGTTTATAGGTCATCAATGCTCTAAAAGCAATAAACGCGAATTCGATTAGTTACACTTAACAAATGTCCGTTCCGCGTTACATATCTAGGGAACATATCTAGTTCCATTACCAACGAAAGCAAAATCTAGGCTAAAACCGTCGTAACGGCGAGACCTAGTTTCAAATCCAGGTTATGTTTATTTTGCACCCAAATGTGACTAACGTGTATGTGACGACTTCTTTAAACACACAAAATATTACGTACTTTGAAATGACATTAAAAATATTGATGTCAATGTCAAAATGACGTTCGTCCAATTATGAAAAGTGTTTAAATTTGGAACAGCATTCAAAAAGAGAATTATGTTTTTTTTAGAACGACGTGTAAATGAAGCAGCCTACTAAGAAATGTAGTCTACACTTTTCAATTGATATAATTACTTTAAATTGTCAAAATTAATAAAGAATTGACTTTCAACTTTTCAAAATAATCAATGAAGCAAGACAAAACTGCGGAATCACTAACCGTCGGAAATATTTCCTGAGCGATACGATCTGGCGACCTTCAATAAAGAGATTTAAGATCCAGCAAAGCATTCCTATGCCCTCTGATATTTAAATGTACATGGGCGGCGGTATCATTTATCATTAGGTGAGCTGTATACTCGTTTGTTGATTCCTTAATAATTTTAATAATAATATCCTCTGACATTCACATAACGCCATCTGAAGTGAAGCCTTTCATATGAGTACTAAACAACGAAGATACTTCTATGTTTTTTTTGTAACTACATACATATATCATATGTTACATAGAAACAACCAGACCAGTACAAACAGACATGTTCATGCACACACATGTTTGTACTGCCCGGGGATCGAACCCGGAAACCTTGGTATAGTAGCCAACATCACAACCATGACACCTAATCAGTCGACAAAAATCATATAAAGGCTAAAAAGAAAAGTTCAAGGTAAAATGATGTCATCAAGACATATTCTTCTTAAATAGGCTTTACTAGAATTTAACCAAACGCAGTATGTAAGCTGTGGTGGAGTTCTAATTGTAGATTTTGACGCAGAAGGGCAGATAAGGTATTTAGTACTCAGTAACATGCTTTACGTTGAGTTATATTAGTTAAATTAATAATATTAAGCCTACATGAACTTTATATAAAGCCAAATTGCTACTTTGCTAAAAACCATGTTTTAAATATTACCTCAAAAATTTTGTACTATTATTTTTACCGACTCCAGGTTGTTGCCTAAACGTCAAATAAGGCCTTATAATAAGCCTTTATGAAAGTCTAATACAATTCAAAATAGGACTACATTACCAAAGTTAAGCTCAATTGATAATTGAAAGAGGCTTATTCGAAATGTGCGTGTACTTATCATGAAAACCTAAGACGCTGTAATACGTGTTTTAGTACTGTGTAAAATTTTATTTATTAAATATTATTGATCAATGAATAAATGAAAAAAAAGTGCTTCATCATTTGTTTGTTCATCATTTGTTTTGTAATCGTAATCAGAATCCAATTCAAATTGCAAAACAACAAACAAACGAATTCCATATTCGAAAACTGACAAGACTTAAAAATAAAATGAACACAATTTCAAATTCTAAAATAGACCATAAACAATGAAAAAGTTCGAGTTCCGAATTTGAAAATCGCGCGCTAGCTTAGGAAAAATTTCAAACGTAGAACCGGGAAGTTGGAAGCGTCCAATAGGCTGCCGTGCTTTAATTCAAAAGCGGTTAACCGACAAACGCAAGTTTTTGATTTGGTTGGTCACAAGAATTGTGTATGACTAATCATTATCTGCCCCAATAGTTAATAAAGAAGGTATTATTAATAAGGCGAAATTAGACGTGGACAGTGTCATTATGCAGCACCCGCGTTCATATCGCCAAAGAAACTAAATTATTATCTCCAAGTTTCAGATATATTTTACTAACAAAGTTTTTTACTATAATTGCTACGAACACTATGGACTTTGAACGTCCGAAACAAATGACTTTATTTTTATTTTATTTATTTATTATAATAAAAATTAAATTAATTTTCGCTGTTTTCGAGTTACTGCTTTTACGCGAAGCAGTATAGGCCGGTCCATCCCACGTGGTAGGTCAACGTCTGCCCCACTGCGCGCTGGGTTCAGCGAACCGCGTACGCACACAACCACTAACTGTAGGACGCCAATTCGAACGTGGAACGGATTTTCTTATTGCGCCGCGATTATTGGAAATTGTGTATTTTTTTCTGTGATATTTTTTTATTTGTTTTTACCTTTTATAAACTAGAAGTTATTTTAATTCATTAATATTTTTTAAATTAGTTGTTTATATTATATCATATTTTCAATTGTAATTTAATTAAATGTACCTGTAAATCTTGCATTAAAACAATTAAAAAAGTATTGATTAAAACGTATAAATTAACAGACTATACAAATGGAACGAGAAGGTGTTAAACTAGTAATGTCCTCAAAAATAATTCATCATCATCATCATTACAGCCCAATTATGTCCACTGCTGAACGAAGGCCTCCCCTAATGATTTCCACGCGGACCGATCCCTTGCAGTTGACATCCATCTGCTACCCGCCACCTTAACCAGATCATCCGTCCATCTGGATGGGGGATGGCCTACGCTTCGTTTCCCGTTAGGCGGACGCCACTCGAGAACCTTTCCGCCCCATCGGCCATCGGTTCTACGCACTATGTGCCCTGCCCACTGCCACTTCAACTTGCTAATCCTCTCCAAAAATAATTGTGTATCGTTAAAATAATGTTCCATAAAGGTATATGAAACGAATCAAATATGTTCAAACATTCGCACATCGCTATCTAAATTAAGCAAACCTGAACGAATGGCACCAACCAACTGATAATGACACATCATACCTACATACATACAACACACCCAGACAAATAAACATACATGGTCATGCTCCCAAATAATATTGCGCGATCGAACCTGGGACTTTGGTGTACCTGACTACACAATTATTACACGAAACTAGCAACTATTTAACACCACTGATCCAAATGTAATCACAAATTAGTTGCTAACATCTGACGTGGAGATATCAAGACCCAGTATCTAAAATCTAGACACACAGATTCTTACCTCTAGACATAAAATATACATATATAAACTACAATGTATGTACTTGTATGGGAGACATGGGTGACTAATTGTATGGTTGCTTTTTGTATATTTTTTGTCAACTTCTGTATATTGTTGGATGGAAGTATGACATCATTAATCTATGTAAATGACGTTTTTGAGCTATAGGTGACAAACACAGATATCCGAATATACAATTAGACTGGACAAGCCGCCAAGTTTATAGGCAGTCCCAGTGTCGCAATTTCTTTTCGGTTCTTACCTGTGAAAAGTTATTATATTCCTTGGTAAATTTACTGATTCATTGCGATGATGGCATGTTACAATTGCACCGGATGGCATTTTGGGAAAAAACGGTAATTTCTTCTAATATTCGTGCGTCTTGACTCGTCTCACAGAGCGTAAACTGGCAGCCAGTGTATGCTCGTTGAGCTTACATTTGTCGCACTTAAAAACGCGGCTTGCCCCATCTCCTGTATTGGGAAATCTGTGGTGACAAACGAGCAGACTCACCTGATGGTAAGTGACACTCATGGACATTTACAATAATAATAATTGATTTCTGTTATTATGATGTCCTCCCCATGTGTTTATTATTGTATAAGGCTTTGTTGTTAATGATAACTAAAAATAATAATTGATTTCAACAACAATATACATTAAAAACAATTGATTTCAGACAAATTAAAAAATCTATCCGTTGTGTAGTACCCGTATAGACTAGGTGGTAGACTTGGGACTGAGCCGTCTAGGTAGGTACCACCGCAGTGCCAGATATCGTCCCGTGAAATAGGAGTGCTGTGCACTTCCGTGTTTCGCGATGAGGGCACTGTAGCTAGTAAAATTATTGGGTATAAGAGACCTAACATCTGTCGTCTCAGGTGACGGACGCAGAGCAGTGTTAGCGGAAAAATATTGACTACCTACTGTTATTAATTTCCTTCAACACTGCTTCTGTCATGGTCAGGCGTATCACTTACCACCAGGTGAGCACACTGACCGTCCCGTTCACTTATGACATAAAAATATCATCATCATCAGCTCATAAAACCTCCCCACCGAGGGGCACGAGCCCTCGGTGGGGAATGTATAATATATAAATTTACATGATAATGAGTAAAAGTAAAGTTTTTTTAACCTTGTGCTATAAATATTAGAATAACGGATAAACACACGACATCGTGGAAGAGCCTATAACGTTTCACTTTAGGGGACAGGCCATCCCAAACAGCAAATATGTAGAGATATACCTAGATTAGTCTGTAATATATTTTTATGCCTGCGAAGAGATTCAAAGGTTATGCGTGAAGTCGTCCAACCCGCACTGGGCCCGCGTGGACGACTAAGGCCTAATCACCCTATACGGGTAGGCTCGTGCCCCTCGGTGGGGACGTTTAATGAGCTGATGATGATGATGATAAATATACAAAAAAAATAACATATTTAACATATATTAATTATATAAATATCACATTATTATAAAATTATCGTTTAAAAATATTACCAAAATCAAAACCTTATCGATTAAGAAAATTACTATACAATTTTATTATTACTTTTTATAATTTACTACGCAATGAACCAAGCCTTAGCAACCCTGCAGGTGTTAGATTAATAGCCCCATTTCCACCCCCAGGGTTTGAACTTTAGGGTCGATGCCTGACACCGTGGCCGCTAGGTCTTTGACTTGTAGGTCATAGTCAAAAATGACTAGTGTACCAAAGGCTCATGGGTCAGAAATCAAAGGTTATAGCCCTCCGGAACTGAAGTGAAGAGCGTGTTAAAATAATAATATAATATATTTATTCCCGACGAATTATTGGTGTAATAATGGTTGAGATGTTTTGATGGGTTCGATTCCCGGGCAGTAAAAACATTTGTGTGCATGAACGTGTCTGTTTGTATTAGTATGGATGTTTGTATAAATTATAGTCATAAAAATACGGTCACTAAAACATAAAATGTGTCCCCGAAATGACAGATGCTGTCTATGTCATTTTGACTAATAATTTTCTGATATTTTTGATAAACTAATTTTAATGTTTTGAACTAGAAATATGTGATCAAATTGTTCATTTATCCATGAAATATCTTGTATTTTCTCTCTTTTAATCTCTGCGGTTTTTGCACAATAACTATTACGAAAACCATGTGTTTTAGTTTTTTTCTCGGTGCTGTTGACAGATGCGAGCCAAATGTCTTAAAATTTGTTGCTGTCTATACAAAAACTGGCCGAATTTCGACACACTTTGTTGTCAGCAAAACTCCGTCCGTATTTTTAAACGTACATGTTTTTATCATAATAATCAATAAAATAATAATTAATAATATAAAAAATGCAACCTTAACACCCGATATCTCTACCAGTCAACGCGGGTTTCCCGAAACGAAATAAACCGACTCAGTAGCAAATGTTGGGCAAAATATGCCCGGGGTCAGCCAATGGCCTTGAGGGCATTACACCCAACTGCTACATCGTAGTGCTCGTAGTATAACAACTGCGGTGTCTCAGGTTCGATGTCCAGACAAAATTAAAATGTATTCCATTGTATTATGTTTCTATTATTTTATTTACAAACAAAAATTAAATGTAATTAAATAAGTGTTAATTTTTATTTTTAAAATTTAATTCTATTGTCATCTTATGTTTTTATATTCAATCTATTATATCAATCAATCAATATAGTAAGCGTTTATCTGGTTACTAATATTAAGGGATTTTTAATTGTTATATCATTTTTGTGTAAAATAAAAAAATACTTAAATAAATAAAATTCCAGAAATTTTTTTTTATATTATATAATTTTGTTTATTTTGCTAACAAAAAACTTGTAATTGGATATAAAATTAAATGTTTTTTGAATTAAGATGTTACTTTGCGAAAATTAACAGACTGTTATAATTATTGTACTACGTTTTCATAATTTATTTTACTAACAAAATTATAATACTTAAAAAAATTAACCTATGAGAAAATGAAATGACGTTTTATTTATGAAATTAAGATTATTCCATTGCGATTTCAGACTTATTTCAATTATTGCATCATGTGTTCACAATTTATTTTTTAACAGAAAAAAACATATAGTTATCTTTTTAGGTTATGATAAAAAAAAAACTTTTTAGAAAATAAAATGACGTTTTACTTTTTAAACTGCGAATCGTCAATACCACCGTTTTGTCTATGCATGGGTTACGCCAAAACACTGGGTCATCGCACTCTGCGAGTTGAATGTGCCAAAATATTGGAGGACCAGTGTATCTTGAGCCATGGCCGCCTTCCGGCTACGTTTGTTGTCATAGGTTATAAGAGGAACATTCTAGACACTTCCATAACGGAATTTCGAGAATAGGATCGCCATCACAGTTGTGGTATTGGATAAATATATGTTTTGAGATGGCGTATCATCTTCTATATTTCACAATTTTTTAGTTTTTTTTTAACAATACGATCAATTTTTTTTGTTTTTTTTTTGAAAGAGATCTTTTCCCAATAATTTTTATATAAGATCAAAATAAAGCCCTACTAATAGACGAATGCATACAGTTTTGTATATAACAAAGGTATTTCATGTTTGAAGCTGAAACAGATGAACGGATGACCTGGTTAAGGTGGCGGGTAGCAGATGGATGTCAACTGCTAGGGATCGGCCCGCGTGGAAATCATTAGGGGAGGCCTTCGTTCAGCAGTGGACGTTTTAGGCTGTAATGATGATGATGTTTTAAGTCCGATGATGATGATGCTTTCGGCTAATGGTCGGATAACTCAAGCCGGATAAAAATACTTTTTTGTAAATACATACATATTATACATACATACAGAAAACACCGAGACCAGACATGTTAAACAATCTTGATACAGCCCGGGATCGTACCCGGTACCCTTGGTATAGTAGACGTGTCAACCATTACACCAAAAGGGGCAGATAGATTGTGATTTCATTACAAATGAAACTTAACTCGTCCTGAAGTATTGTAAATTGTGCATGAATATTTTGGAAGTCAACGCACCTCGCGGGGTTAACGACACATTTCCCGGGTTATCACGGAGATTTAGCATAGAGAAATAAAGATGGCGGGCTGTGTCCAGTTTACCTAATTCTCTTCTGTGACCCTATAGGAATTTACGATTAAAATATCATTATCAGCTCATTAAACGTCCCTGGATGGGCTGACACGCCTGACCAGGTTCGAGCACTATTGAAGCTAAAGTCACTATACTAAGTGATTATTTCATAAAACTCTTCTTCAATTTCCTGCGCACGTCACCCGAGACGACAGATGTTAGGTCTCTTATACCCGGTAAATTCACTAGCTACAGTGCCCTCATCCCGAAACACAAAAGTGTAGCAACTAGCAATCCTATTTCATGGGACGATATCTGGCACTGCGGTGGTACCTACCTAGACGACTCAGTACCGAGTCTCAAGAAGTATGCTAAGACCAACGGTTTGTCTTCCGAAGCACGGGGCAACTTGAGTTTAATATCCGCTCACCCATTCGAAAATCGACCAATGCAATAGTAGCTTCACTTTCAAGATTTATCAAACTCACTAAAAGTCATCAAGACTTAAGTCATAGCCGGTTTTATACATAGATAGCTCATTTGGCGACCCGTGTGCTAATGGTTGAGATGTCGACTACACCAAGGATTCCGGGTTCGATCCCAAACTGTACAAACATTTTCGTGCATAAACATGTCTGTTTATATTAGTATTGGTCTGGCTGTTTCTATGTATGTACTCGTTTTTTAATTTTTTTGTTGTTGTTTAGTACCCATATTACAGGCTAATTGTTTAGTTTGGGGCCACATGACGCTTTGTGGATGTCTGCGGATATGTATTTATAAGTCATAATGTAAAAATAAATGCCAAAAGTATACGTAACGTATGAATGAACAGATCAAGTTCAATCGCCCCGCAATTTGAAAGAACGTTGACCCATGTATTTGGGTGAGGTAGGGTTAGACTACGCTAGTGAAAACCGTGTTGCTTTTACAACTTGTATTTGCAGGTTCGGTTCCCAGTCAAAGCAAACATCATGACCACAAGGTCACTAGATTATTTATCTTTCTTCAACGTATAATAGTTGGACAAAGCTCTCCACTATTTTGCGCCATATATCGGTCATCCTATCCCCATCCAGCCTCCATTGACCTTTCGCAAGTCGTTTGTACATTTGTCTGGTCTTACGCTACGCTTGCCAAGACGCGGTCTCCACTCCAGAACTCGTGTGCTCCAACGGTCATCGGTTCTGCGATATACGTGATCAGCCCACTGCTATTTCGACTTGCTTATTCGGTGCGGTGAGCTATGTCGGTAATTTAAGGTCTCTTACGTTTAACTTTATTACTGATTTTGACCCTAAGAAAGACTACTGTAATAGCTCGCTCTATTTCCCGTTGAGTGACTTTATACTTGTGAACCTATCCCGCAGTCAGTGTCCATGTCTCAGCTGAATAGTGATTAGGAAATACTATTTAACTATTATAATTATCTAGGTTACTTGGTAAAAATGTCTAAGACATTTCTTACTGAAAAGTATAGCCGCGGGTATTAAGTATACCAAGCAGCTGTGTGATAACTTGTATAGCAGTGTACTAGGAGTCCATAAACTACCAAGAGGCTCTTTAGCAGGATACACCACGGGTCATCGAGGTTGGCTTAAACATGACAGGAGTGTACTAGGAGTTCAAAGAGACTGATCGGCGAAACGCCAAAAAAAAGGTGAGATTGTAAGACCAATTAATTAATTTTAAATTACCTTAAGGATGTGTACTAGGAGTCCATAAATTACGAAGAGTCTGATTAGCAGAATGCACCAAGGGCCGGTGATGGTGGCTTAAAAGGAAATGTTATAAAAGGAGTATACCAGGAGTCCATAAACTACCAAGAGGTTCTTCGACAGTATACACCAAAGATAGGTGAGGTAGGCTTTAACCCGAAAAAACTGTACTAGGAGTTCATAAACAGACACATGTGTAAACATGTTTTAAAAATAAAAAGTTGAATAACCCGCGAACGTAAAAACAAATTATTTTTGTTCGCATCGAACAATCGAAATTACATTTACTCGTTTTTGAAAGTAACTTGCATGTTCTCTTGTAAAAATGCACAATAACATATATTTTTGAATTTTGTTTTGGTTATCACATCCCTAACTTATATTGCTGAATTTTGTTTTCCTTTGTAGAGAAACTAAAGATATGTTATCGTCACTTAACTTAATATCATATCATATTAATCCAAATGTTGTATGAGCTAATTTCCAAAACTGAAAAAGACTAAAAAACCTGAAATGAAATGCTGCGAAAAAAATCGTCTATGACAGATTAATGTCTTATACGCAAAAAATTACGAAATTTTTAATTTAATATTCCGAAAATAAATAGATTAATGTTCCCAAAAGAAGATAACACTTTCTTTTTAATTTATGCAACCAACCAGAAAATATTACGCGAAACGCTAAATTATCAAAACCTTTCCGATTATATTTGCCTTTAAATATCAATTAATTTATTATTCCCTTATTATTGTATAACGTTTTATTAATTTTAGTTCGATTAAGTTCTTGTTTAAATTTCAAGTTGATGTAAAAATCTAAAGACATAGCGGAAATACAAAAAATATTTTTAATATATTAAAAAAAATCTAAAATCAGGTATTTAAGTAATCCCAAAATACCTACTAGAGCTAGAGGTCCACCCAAAACCTAGTCAGACACTAAAGAATCGCGAAAAAAACTACAAAACTGTATGTTCACAGAACGTAGTCGCGTACATTCAACTTTGCTCGGTCGTTCGTTGAACTCGACCAAATTTCGGCGGGTCGACGACCCCATGTATTTTTGTTGAGATCGCGTGAGACGGGTATAGTGTGCGAGAGGGACGGCCTATTGATATTTCGCAGACTTAGACTATGGAAGGTATTGACGATGTGTAATGGGTAGACTTAAGGGTTCCGGGTTCTATTCCCAGCACTTTTAGGTTACTGCAGCTATCAGTTTGCTTACTAACGTTAGACATGGAATCTCCCAAGCGATGACTCAACTGGTATTCGAACTCGCTATCTCGAAACGAAGGTCGTTAATAATTTGTCTCATTTTGATGATAAACGAAAACTGGAGATGTCGGGTCGCGACCTTGAGACTTTATTGGATTGATTTTAAAATAATCATGACTCACAAGTTAGCAACGAAGCAGATAGGTTGCTTGGAATAGTAGACTACTGTCATGTAGTGTTTGTGTCTTTCTGTAGGTGTAATCTTTTTGCTTTGTAAACTAGGAATATAGTCTTTATATTTTAGATAGATGACAGAAATAGGGAAATCAACTTGTTTCATCATCAGTTCATTAAACGTCCCCACCGAGAGGCACGAGCCTTCTCATAAAGGGTGATAAAGCCTTAGCCGTCCACGCGGGCCCAGTGCGGATTGGCCGACTTCACGCACAACCCCTTAAATCTCGAAGGCGGAAGTTTCCTCACGATGTTTTCCTTCACCGTGAGAGCGTCGGATAACGTACATATAATTTCGGAAATTTTGAAACATATTGGTACGTGGCGGGATTTGAACCTGGGCCCTCCAAATCTGAAGATTCACACCAATGAGCCATCTGAGCAAATAACAAAGGATAAATAAATAAACTGTATTGACATATTGAAAGTTTTCCTTAATTATTGCTTCCCGGTATTTAATTATACCTAAGGCATTATAATTTCTAGGTCAATGCCCTTTGTTATACTAAGGCTGAGTACTACTGAAATACCTAAATTATGTTCTTATAATTAAAATATTTTTTTTGATTAATCCTTGAATATTAATTTTGGATCTAGATAGTCGAGGATTTTTTATTAAATAATAAATTTTTTCGCTTTGTGGTTAAGGAGTGTAGATATTTTTCGTTTAATCTTACTCTTTTACGTCTAATCTGTTTAACGTATTTTAATTTGGTTATGAATTTGCCGAGAAAATCTTTTATGACTAGAATTTGTTAGTTTGTATCAGATAAACGAACCTGGTACCTTTCTAGCTAGAATCTTTAACCAACATTGTCAGGTCTACCTCTGCCGTCTGACAACACAAATTTTCGATATAAAATTGAAAAAAAAAACGGTTTAACGGAAAACAACTTCGGATAAGTCATCCCTTAAATTGCTATTTATCATATTTAAGATATAATAAGGAATTTCGCCTGTAAAACATCACTAATAGTGTGTATAATCGTATACAATTTAAATTACTTATCAACCAGAGTAAAAATTGTACTGAAAAAGTTAACGGCGTTTTAGTTGACTATAGCACTGATCTAGAATTTATCTTAATGTCTAGTAATCTACCGGCTCACCTATCAACCTGAAACATAGTTTTATTCGTCATAATTTTGGCCAGTGTTTTTTTAGTTATATAATAATATTTGGTTCCAAATATGACACCTAAAAGCTAGTCGGTCGGATCAATTTCATACTTCTTAGGGTTAATGTACTCGATTGACACCTAGCAAAGGCGCAACACGGAATCCTGCCATCTAGCGGGGAGTAGAACAACTAGATTTCGGGTATATCCTGAAATTATTCATTCAAATTGTCAAGAAAACTATCTTTAAAATGGAGATTTCGATACAATCTTTTAATTATATTAAAATCTAAGTACGACTGCATTTCGTAAGGACACACCCATTCATGACGTATAATTCAAAGGTGTTTTGTCATCTCGGAATTGTACCGTTCAGGGTGAACGAACTCAGTTGACACCGTCCATTCAACCTTGGTAGATTTACCGCCATCTACCGGACAATAGACATACTGTTATTGGGATGTTTAGTAGAATGTTTATGGAAGATAGTAAATAAAGTATCAATTCAATAGTATAAAGCTATATACGTAAGAGACAAAACTAGTTAGTAAGCCGTTTTGATAAATTGCAGTGCAGTCTTTGAACTGTGATGTAAGATTTACTCACAAGGTATTACCTTATGTTTGTATATTACATAAGGATTTTCGTAATATTTAACCGGTTTATGACTAAAATAAATAATTATGTATGTAAGTTAGTGTACAACCGCTCAAGTCATACATTCTAATAGTTAGTTCAAATCCCACTAGTTTCGTACATTCGCATAAAAATTACTGGTTTTAGATACTGCTATAACTAATAATGCAGAAAAACATAATCTTTAAATCATACAAATTGAATGAGTCTCAATTAAAATTTCATTCGGTGTCAACGCCATCTAGCGTGGAAAAGCGTAACCCAAAGTTCAAACTCTAAAAGAGAAGTGCGTTGACCGCATGCCTTATCGAGTGCGCACTGACGCATTCATACTTTAGTTTTTTCCATGTACATAGGTGGTTTGAGGAAAAAACAATAGATCCTTATGTTATTGATCGGTTATTAATAGAACAACTGATTAATTCAACAAATAATGACACTGATGAAGTATTGGGAAGTTCATTCCCGGGTTCAATAAGAGATAAAGAAACGAAATCTGTAAGAAACTGCTTTTAGTCGAATAATCGAGCTAAAGCAAGTCGTGGGTTCGATCCTCATTTCAAACGTACAATAATATAGTATTTGATTCAGTTATTTTTTTGAAACCATCTGTCATCGTACACTTTCAGTGTGTAAATTTGTTTTTTGTGGAATTTCTGCGCTTAGCAACCAAAACTAGTAGTTACGCAAATTATAGTATTGACACAAAAACAACTCTCTCTTTCTCTACAAACTATTGCAGTCCACAGCTGGACTTGATCAAAATCAACTTAATTATAGTATAACGCTTTATCCTAACGCTTGTTTGCTCTCAGATCAGTATTTTATTTGAAATAACGTTCATATTAGCTCACGAAGCACATAATACTTTAAACATTACAGGAGTAACGAATCATTTAAATAAACAAAATTACTCAACCATACATTCTTCAAACAAATTGCGTTTGAAAACAAACAATGCAATAAGTCCTGCTTGACTTTGTAGGAAAAAAAAACAATTAAATATAATCGGCCGTAGTATGATTACAACTTCTATAAACACACGAACGATAAAAACCTGTGACATAATAATCACTCGGCCATTGCCCGAGGAAGAAATGTTGTTTTAACGCCATCTATCGGCGAGTTTTTGCGTTTAAGTTGCAAAAAGGTTCTGATAATTAACAGCCTGCTTTGATGTCATGAGTTACAAGTTAAATTTTGTCAAAAATATTTTTAGTCATTAATCTGCGAGTTACGTGTAAACTGTCCAGTTCATGTTTACAACACTGTTAGCAGAGTAACATCGCCAATTTATATTTAACTTACCGACTAAATAGGAACAAAGCCAGTAAAAAACAGACTTGTTTTATAACTAGTAAATTGTGTGCATCGTAAAACCTGAATGTCTAAGTGGCTACACGAGCAAAATAGGTAATACCTTACATAATGGAACGATATGCAATTAAAGTTACGAAATAAGTGATTACGAAACGCGGGAACCTTGCGAGTGTGAAGTTACGCCGCTCGCTGGTAGATGGCGTTAAATGTCGCAGCTAGTTTACAAACTTGACGCAACAAATCCGCATTAGACATTAATACATGAACGTATTTATTAAATAATAAAATAGCAGGATACAAAATAGTTCTTTAACAAGTTCTTTCAATAAAATTACTTGGATGATTGTAATATGTACTTGATAGTATTAATAATTACTTTGATGATTATAATATGTTATCATCATCATCATTACAGCCCAATTATGTCCACTGCTGAACGAAGGCCTCCCCTAATGATTTCCACGCGGACCGATCCCTTGCAGTTGACATCCATCTGCTACCCGCCACCTTAACCAGATCATCAGACCATCTGGTTGGGGGTCGGCCTACGCTTCGCTTTCCGTTACGTGGACGCCACTCGAGAACCTTTCCGCCCCATCGGCCATCGGTTCTACGCACTATGTGCCCTGCCGACTGCCACTTCAACTTGCTAATCCTCTGGGCTATGTCGGTCACCCTAGTTCTCCTACGGATATCATCGTTTCGGATTTTATCGCGTAGGGAGACACCATAATATGTACTTGATGGTATTCATAAAATTACTTTGATGGTTGTTCTCGTTTGTTTGTTGGATAGGATACGAAATGAGTATGTAAGAGGAAGCTTGAAAGTAACACCAGTGACTGAAAAGTTAAGAGGAAATCGGTTAGCTTGGTATGGACATGTCATGAGGAGGGATGAATGGCACGTAACAAAGCGAGTGTTGAATCTGCATGTGGATGGATGCGTGAACAGAGGAAGGCCAAAGAAAGATGGATGGATGTAAAGATGGATGGATTGTGTAAAGATGGATATGAGTGTGAAGGGGGTTTGTGTGGATGACACAGCTGATAGAGAGGAGTGGAAGAAAAAGACATACTGCGCCGACCCCAAGTAAAGTAATGGGATAAGGGCAGGAGAATGATGATGACTTTGATGGTTGTTCATGAGTATACTATTTAGCATTTTAATTTTTACCACAAGGCATGAAAATATTAATTTAAAATCTAACATGTTCTTACATTAGTAATACTGTTTCTTCTGTCTTTACACTCAAAGCTTACTTACGGCTTTATTGTCTTTTAAGTAAGTAATTTATTTTATTATTATTTAATTTTTAAGAGTAATTTTGCACAACTTAACGACGCAAATTGTAAAGGCGATATATTGAGCCAACTTGAATTTACTACAATAGACCCTTTGACCTTAAAGGGGTCTAAGATGTAAGGTACAAGGGGAGGCGTGTATTATATTTGTAAGAGGGTCGTGAAATACAAAGAGCTCAGGGTCCTCTTCAAACTGAGGATGGAACATAGCTTCTTTTAATGTACCAAAATCAAAGTTTAAATTTTAAAATGATGTGTGTATATTAGTAGTTTAGTACCCGTAATACAAGGTTCACGCTTAACTTGGGGCTAGATAGTGTTGTGCGAATGTAAAAAAAAATGTGACCCCAATGATATTCTGTATATAAAGGTAGATATGCCACCCGTGCCTTAAAAACGAACCGCCGAAGAGAGTACAGATTCTAATCTTTTGTTTAGGTAAATGTGTTGGAAATTCGAAATATGTGTATGTGTGCTGTCACTGCATTCGGAACACTTTTTTCGATAGTTTTGTGAACATATCACGAATCCATACTTTTTTACATTACTGAAGCAAAGCAACCAAACCAGGAAAAATCGCACAAAGTGACATTTCCCTGCAAAATATATTTGACGACCCATCTGGTTTTTTGGTTGAGACGTCGGCTACTACACCACGGGTTCCGGGTTCGATCCCCGGCA